>MJUU01057199.1:5236-20076 GCA_002080025.1 Modiolus philippinarum | reverse complement strand
TTCGAAAATAGTTGGTGCACAATGACAATATGTCGGACCATTCTGTGAAAGTTTCAGCGAATTTCACTAATTTATCTTGGAAGAGTTGTAGCCACAAAGTGTGTTCCCCTATGGAGGACGGACGGACACTGACAACTATATACCCGCGAAAGCGGGCGGCATAAACAGTATACACGGGAAACATAAATAATTGCCAAGAGACATGGTAAAATAATTATTATTATGTTTAATAGAGAGGACATGCTTTTCTAACAGAGAGGACTGTATTCCGAATAGATCTGGTTGGAAATTTCAAGAGACTTGTTCTCGTGTTCTCCAACCAGTTAGGAAAGTTAATGTTTCAAGATTGGTCAGGAAATATGAAAGCTAGATGGAAATTAGTGGAAAAATAATAAAATGGCCATAAAAATCATGACAGATAAGTTTTAAAATGAAATTGTTACCAGAGTATAAGCATTACACAGTTGGCTATTGTATTTGTATGATTCCATTTATAGTTAAATAATTCAAGCAACAAGGCACTGTAAATTCACAAAGTATATCACCCTAAAACTCCTATAAGCACTCATATAAAATGATGCTTAAAATCAGCAAACATCGGATTTACATGACGCAGATCAAATCGCTACAAAGAAGATGTACTTTGTATTATTAATCCAAAATTTATCAGATTTATCCTAATGAGCTTGACATTAAAAAAACTACTGATACACCTACTTCAGTTTCGTACTGGATCTGTTGTTGGACACTGACAAGTTGTGCGTTGAAATCTATGCTTTATTACAAACGAGATCATTTTAATTTCCAAATGTACATGTGAACTTTCACTTACTTAGCAGAAAGGAGTTGGCAAAGTTGATTCTTTACTGTCGAGCATGTAGTTACTACAATGATTTTTTTTTTGAAAGATAAAAAAATGTTGAAAAAATGTCCCAAAAACTGCAGAGATAGGAATATGAACAGCCTTTGTTACTGTCGGTCCTTAAGACGCTCTACGGTCGTCATTGAAAGCTATTACGTGTGTCAAAAATTAAAAAAAAACTTCAGCAAGATTTAACGTCCTCACAGATTAAACATTACTAGTTTTAACCTAACCCTACATTGACTCACGTGTTATTCATGTTTGTCTCTTGTTTTCATTATAGTTTTTCTAGTGCAGTTCGCTTGTAAATTGTGGCATGTGATTGTGTGTACTGTTATCATCCTGTTTTTGTAATCATAAACAGTGTGACTGTTATGTATAGGAAGAATAACATGCTTAGCCTTCAACAATTTCACTCTTGGTTTTAATGAGTAATTGAATGTTGTGTTTTATTTTCCTACTTTATGTGGATGTCATGTCTTTGGACTTTGATTATTGTAGTTAATGCGTATTTTGTTCATTTAGTGAAAAGTATACAGAGGGGGATGTCATCGCAATTCTGGAATTTCTCATTTATAACATATTTATAGAATTTGGTGGACAGGTTTTCCAACAGACAATAGGGATACCTATGGGGACTAATTGAACGCCACTTTTAGCAGATTTGTTTCTTAATTCGTATGAAGTCAGGTTTATACAAGGTCAAGTTCAGAAAAAAAGACAAAAAGATAGCCAAGTCCTTTAATTTAAGCTTCGGTTATAAAGATGATGTTCTTTCAATAAAACAGTCCTCAATTTAAGGATAACCTTCATCTTATATACTCAAATGAACTCAAAATTAAAGATACCCCTGATGCCCCATCATCAGCATCACACCAGGACCTACACCTCTACATTGATAAATCTGAACGTCTGAAATCCGAACTGTACGACGAGCGTGATTATTTCAACTTTCCATTTGTGAACTTCCTGTTTTTAAGCAGTTATATTCCCATCTCTCCGTCATATGGCGTCTACATTTCACAGCTCATTCGCTATTGTCGTGCCTTTAGTTTGTACAACGATTTTGTAAACAGAACAAAATTACTGTCCCGAAAACTTACACATCAATGATATGTTCAATCATTGTTGCAATTGTCACTACAGAAGTTTTACGGTCGTCGCCATGATTTAAAAGACCAGTACAATGTTTCTATTTCACAGATGAATGAAATAAAAAGGACAACAGGAAACACCTACAATGGCTGAAAATTATAATTACATGCCACAATCTGCTAGTGAACTACACATGAAAAACACAAATTAGACAAAAGACAAACGTAAACAACGATAGGAACTCGGGACAGCCGGACTTGGTGCCGACACTAGCAAAATCCAGCGGTAGGGTTAAACCGGTTTATGGTACCCCAACCTCCCCTTTATCTGCCCCGTTTCCCTATAGTTAAGTAAACATACGAATAAAACCCAATACAGGTAGACTACTAACTCTATGACCACAATCTTGAAAGGAGAGAATATGACAATACGTAATTTTGAAAGATGGGTCAAGCGGTGCTCGCCGCTAAACTGCGGATGGATATCTTTGGGTAGATACAGCGTATTACCGGACTGACAAATTCTGACTGTGACAAAACCGGACTTTTCACTGGCAGTGTGACGGGTGCCTCACGATCATGCTTACACTTCCAGAGCCTATAAATACCTCATGTTATTGTAGGGGCTAACACTGCTGGTGCTTTAGTTTTGTGGCGTTCTTGTTCCTTTTTGTTTATTTGTTTTGACTTTGTAATACTGTCTTAATTCGTGTTGAATATGAATTGCAGTTATTTTGAAATTTCGCCTTTCTTCATTTTTGCTCCGATAATCAATTTCCGTCGTACTAGTATTCTACTGTCGTTGTTTTATGAATATTTACTTCCAAGTAATAAATTTTAAAGTTATAGGCTTATGGGACGACCATTTGATTCTGGGGGGGGGCTGGCCCCAGGTTCTTTAATACAGTATATAGAAAATAAATAATCTCGCCGCAGACCACCCAAAAATAAATTTTCTGACCCGCAAAATGTTGACAATAAATAATCTGACTCGACCAAATTTGCCAGCCAGCCCCCCCCCTCCTCAGAATCAAATGGTAATCGAGCAAATGGTATGTAAAGAATAATCAAAGTCTTTTACAAGGCCAGCATACTGACTCACATTTAAAATGTAACTGTTCACCATGAGATCATACTATATCCAAAGAATCAAATGACGTAAGTGAGCTAAAACGAACAATCCAAGGACAATGGCAACATCGGAAAAACGAAGATTGAAGTAAAGACATAACAGGAGCACTGCACAGAAAAAGAAAAATGAAGACACATATACAAAAATGAACAACAATGAAAAGGAGCATTAATTTACAGCAGATTTTTCTGGATAAAACATACTTGGTTTAACCTGCACGCAAATAAGACCACCGTCATACTATTACCTCAATAACGCTAATTGTGTTTGACCCCGATTACGTAAGTGAGGTTTGATGACCTCAAAACTGACACAGGGAATGAAGTTTGTCCTCAAACATGCGAATCAGGTTTGACTTTGCCCACCATCTTGACGTCTATCACTCGAATCAGGTTTGAACTCCATCACGCTAACAGGCTAATAAGTTTTCACCTCAAACATTCTTACCTCCATCATGCTTATTAGGTTTGACTTAAATCACGCTAATCAGGTTTGACCTCAAACACACTTGACTTGCACTCTACTGAGGTTTTACCTCTATACACTCTGAGATTTTATCTTCACCCCATTGTTTTACTTCAATCACACCAATTAAGTTTTGACTTCCAACTAGTTAATGAGGTTTGACAACCGTGACCCTAATGAGGCAAATACGATATTAATTACATCGACGATAGGATTAAGCTATCAAAACATTAGCGAAAAATAGAATTGTATACGGGATGTCCAAAGCGTGGGAAATATCAGCATATTTATGTCGTATTAGGTATTTCCGATACTTCTAAAGGGTATTGTGATATTATTCGGAATATATCACAAATAATGTATGTCGTGGAATATGTCACTGGAATTAAGCGGTAAGCATTTCAAGTGTGCTGTTTCATTATTACCTGTATTATGATCGAAACTTAGAGATCTATGATACTAGCCAACGTTAAAAATCCCCAAAGCTCAAAAGACCAAAAAAATGGTTTGGAAACGAATGTTACATAAATTTAAAATAGATCATTACCGTAATCACCTTAGGGGACGACCATTTGATTCTGAGGGGGGGGGGCTGGCAGATTCGGTCGAGCCAGATTATTTATTTTCAATATTTTGCGGGCCAGAATATTTATTTTTGGCCGCTTCGCGGCGAAAATTTTTATTTTTCAATAACATAATCGTATCGTACCAATAAATCTAAGGTCAAATTATTTATTTTCTTGGATGTGCAAGCCATATTATTTATTTCCAACTTTTTCAGGGACAGAATATTTATTTACAAAATCTGCCAGCCCCCTCAGAATCAAATGGTCGTCCCCTTACTAATACATTATCATTCATATGATGTAGCCAACGTGGAAAAAATCCCCAAAGTTCAAACAGAGACATATAAAAGACCGAAAAATGGTCTGGAAACGAGTGTTACATAAAGTCAAACAGTCCATTACCGTAATCTTATAATATGGCAAAATAGGTAAACCAAATATAAACCTAAATGCAATATTTTGGACGCAAAAATTTGGGGCTCATAGGGTTCAACAAAATGTATTCAACATCATGTATCAGAAATTCGATCGTCAGTATTTAAAATACAATTACGCTTTATAAGAACTGAAAAGTCTAGCTAATGAGGAATTGGTGCATGTCTCAAAACGTTTGATATGTCGACCGAAATATTTTTTTAATATGGATATTCATTTATAACTATAGGTATTATTAGCTTCTTTCAGTGTTATAATTCATAAATGACAAGTGCTTCATCAGGCATTATGGAATCTATGTAGACTAATCGTGAGAATCTATTAGCCGATAAAGAACTAGCATCATACATGTACTAATTTAGCAAAAAAAAAAAGAAAATAAGATAGCAAAGTCCTTTCATTTCAGTTTTTTATATGCATATGATCGTATATGGATGAAATTTCAAAAACAGGATAACAGCAAACACCTACAATGGCCAAGAACTACAATCACATGCCACAATTCACACGCAAAAACAATAATAAAGTTTTTTTCATTGAACAATTTTTCACTCTAAGATAACCTTCATCTTATATTCCGAAATGGAAGAGAAATTAAAAGAAACCACAGATACACCATCATCAGTATCATACCTGGACTTGTATCTGTACTGTTAACTCCACTATGTAAACGGTGAACTGTGCCTTCTCGATAAGAGCAGTGTCCTCTATAAAATGTGCCTTTATAAAGGACACCGTTTACGTGTAGTGAACTCTATAGTCTGTAATCACAACAAGAGTGATGACCTGACTTTGTCTCATTTTGTGTTGCCTCTTTATTGTCACGTTTTTTATCCTTATTGTATATTTTCCCTATCTTCTGCTTCAGTATTCATAAAAAAATTAACTTCCCGTTCTTGGGCAGTGATATTTGCACATGCTCGGCAAAAGTCATTTGCTGTTGTCGTGCCTATAATGTGTACACTGATTTTGTCAACATATCGAAATTACTGTCTTATAAAACTTTAGCACCTTGGTAATTTTCAACAACTGTTGCAATTTTCACAAAATTTTTACGGTCGTCACCATGATTTGACAGAGCATTATAAAGTTTCTGTCATACCTGAGAAGACAATTGTAAGTAAATCCACTCTTCACGAACTGACCAAAACTGACCATGACTTAACCGGACCTTTCATTGATAGTGTGATGGATATCACGATCAGAGAAGATCATGCTTACCCTTCCAGGGCACCTGATGATATTTCAGCTTTATATAAGGTTCAAACTACTGGTGTTTTATTTTTACTTCCATTATTCTATCTTTGTTGTGTTTGCTCTATTTGTGTTAATTCCCTTGCCATATTTTGGATTTTTTTCTTTTAGATTTTTCTTTCGTTGACCTACTTTGGCTCGGTATTTGTTTGCCGATGTATTTTCATAATCTCACAATTTTATAAATTCGGTATTCGTTTGCAAATATGTTTTCAAAATCTACCATTTTTATAAATTCGGTACAAGTTTGTTGATGTTTTTATTTTTGATAATTTCAAGTTTTTAGAAGTTAAACTTACATTCTCATCATTCAATATGTAAGCAGTATAAACTTTATCAAAAAGCCAAAACTCAAAGTATGTCTATGACATATTTCTTGGTGTTGAGATTCATTTAATACCATGAACTAATGGTAAAACAAGTTTAGGGAGGGGTTTCCTTTTATGGTCTAATGTTGAACTGCCATGGCAATGCATTAAGGCGAATATTGTTGAAGACATTCCATACATCGGTCCTATACAGATTGCTTATACTTGCATCTCGATATTGATAAATACATTATTAATATATGAGTTCACATTTGAGGAACTTCTCATCTTCCCGAGTCAACTGTTTGGGGTCCACATCCTCTCCAATAAACCATTGACAGATTTGGCAAATATTTTCCATGTTGCTTCTCTATACAAGAACCAAATTAATTAGAAAATAAAATCAATTTCAATGACATCTGTCCCACTCTCAACGGCTTATTTAATTGCTTCTTGTTTATAGAAGTAGCCCAGGAAATGTCAAGGGTTTGTGGGGAAGGACCTCAAACACTTAACTTGGGAAGATGGGAACTATTAAAAATGAATTTCTGATCTTGGAGGTTACAAATACCAATCGTTTCACAAAAAAGTATATTTCAAGCACTGAGAAGTGTCAGTATAAGGGTATAAGTCCAGGTATGGTGCTGATGATTGTATATCAGATGTATTTAATTTCTGACCATATATTTGCATAGACAAGATGTATGAAATCTTTAAATCAAATTGCTTAGAAAAGAACTTGTCAAATTAGATATGTCCTGATTTTGGCAGAAAAATTTGTTGGCATTCATTTTGTGTTCTGGGACACTTGGACACATTAAAACATTGTTGTCAATTAAAATTGAGGCATCCTCTGTTAAGCATTTGTGGGAATCAGTGACAGTGACCTGAGCTCTAAAATCAAACAGATGATGATTGAAGTGATGAAAATGAAAAGAACAGAGTTCGTACTTCCGGAAAACAACCTTATGTATTTACATGTATTAAAGAGCATCTTTTCTAAGCATTTGTAGAACAGAAAAGACGTAATGGTAATGTGGTGGAACAAATTTTGGTTTAACTCTAAAAGAGCAAAGAAAATAAGAAGTTTGGAATAGGTTTGACACCCAAAATAACTAACATTGATACAGAAGTTAAACTCAGTTTTAATATATTCAGATTTTCTAGAATGTTTATTTGATTTTCTCAAAAATTTGTGTTGGATTTAATTATGGTATAACATTTACCCATACACCATCTTAAACTGTGGTATGAACAAGCATGTGGACAAATTTGCACAACAAAAATAAAAGTCAAATCCAATATTTCCCTTTAATGAAGAAACACATGTACAACCATTCGGCAAAACAAAAACAAATTTAGGAGGTGCTAACTGATTAGATATGGACCTTCATACATCCATCTGTACAACCAATCGAATTTCATCATTTTAAAACACCGACATTTTCCAAAGTAAATATTGGATTTCCTGATTAGTTTATAATATTGAATTAAGAATTTAGTTTTATTAGATGTATACCAATCCCAATGTACCTTTTTATCCTGGTCTGTTATTTTATTAACAAACTTTACTATATACAGCACAGAAAAAAACAATTTCTGGTTTAACACACCTTTGTATGTGAAGGACCTTGATCTACTATCATTACGTGCAACCTTATTTATTTTATTATTTTATACTATTTTTTCATCTGTAATTTATATATCAATAATCATTTTATCCTCTTATTGCAAGATGATCCCTTTTAATCTTGTATTAACAGATAGATAATCATTTACTTTTAATAATGTTCAGGTTTCACTTGTGAAATGTAATACCAATACTAATTTGTTTTATCGATTTACATGGAGCAATGTTTTATTTCATTTTGTTGATTTTAAATTATTTTCTGAAACAACATATTCAAATCAAATAAAATGTGACCATTTTCTATTTTATAAATTATTCTGGCATTTTGAGTGTCATTAATAAATAATACTCTCTGGTCGGCATTTTAATTAATTACATTATTGTACAGACATTTCATTTGTAAAATGCAAAAAGGGATAAAACAAAATATTCAATGAGCAAAAAAGGTGTTCAAATATTGTAATATTTTATGCAAAACCAGGAATCTGTAAAAAGACCCTCCCATTCATTATACCTCTCTAGTTTGATTTATAATTTCAGTGAACCTCTAAAATCTGTAAAATCATAATTTAGATTATCAGCTAGATGCACAACAAGATAGGCAGAACAAGAAGTTTGGTCGGAATCTGACTTGCAATTTTTATGGAGTTCCAGTCCCATAAGTACAATTTTAAAATATATTCTGTGATGTTTGCCATATTTTTATGAACCTTATCAAATGAGGAATCTTTGCAAAGGACAACTCATGTTGTATTCCTCTAAAGTTTAATTTGATTCAGTATTTTCAGAGCAAATGATCAAAATATGTTTTGACAACCTAAGGACTATTGTGGCCAAGTTTGGTTCCAATTGGTGCAGTAGTTTCAGAGAAGAAGATATCTGAATGTGATTTCCAATGGGGTCCAATGTTAAAACTATGTTCACCACTGATATCCATGTTGGATAAAGCCCGATCCTGAAAAGCACCCTATTTGCAGGGAACAAGTTAAGGACTATTGTGACAAAGTTTGGTTCCAATTTTCCAAGTAGATTCTGAGAAGGAGATCTTTAAACGTGTTTCCAAAGGGTCCAATGTTAAAACTTTATTTCCCGCTGGCGGCCATCTTGGATCTAGCACGGACCTGAAAAACACTTTTTTTTGCAGGAGACCAACCAAGGACTATTATGGCCAAGTTTGGTTCTGACTGGCTCCGCAGTTTCAAAAAAGAAGATCTATGAATGTGCTTTCCAATAGGGTCCAATGTTAAAACTAAGTTTCACACTGGAGGCCATTTTGAATATAGCGCAGACCTTTAAAACAGCTTCTTAGCAGGGAATCACCCAAGAACTATTGTGGCCAAGTTTGGTTCCAATTGGCTCAGTAGTTCCAGAGAAGAAAATCTTTGAATGTGTCTTTCAATAGGGTTCACTGTAGTGGGCATCTTGGGTGTAGCAGGGACTTGAAAAACACCGTTTTTGCAAGGGACCACCCAAGACTATTGTGGCCAAATTTTGGCAAAGTAGTTTCGGGGCAGAAGATCTTTCAATGTATTTTCCCATAGGGTCCAATGTCAAACTATGTTCCCCACTGGTTGCCATGTTGGATAAAGCCAAAAAACAATTTCTTTTCATTGGACAACCTAAATACTATTGTGGCAAAGTTTGGTCCCAATTGGCGTAGTAGTTTCAGAGAAGAAGATCTTTGAATGTGATTCCAATGGGGTCCAATGTTAAAACTATGTTCCCCGCTGATGGCCATGTTGGATATAGCACGAACCTTAGAAACACCTCTTTTTTGCAAGAGACCACCCAAGGACTATTGTGGCCAAGTTTGGTTCCAATTGGCCCAGTAGATTCAGAGAAGAAGATCTTTGAATGTGTTTTCCCATAAGGTCCATTTATAAAACTATGTTTCCCGCTGGCGGCCATCTTGGATATAGCACAGACCTAAAAAAAAACACTCTTTTGCAAGAAACCACCCAAGGACTATCGTTGCCAAGTTTGGTTCTAATTGGCTCAGCAGTTTCAGGGGAAAATATCTTTGAATGTGTTTCTCCATATGGTCTAATGTTAAAACTATGCTCCCCGCTGGTTTCCATGTTGAATATAGCCCGAACCCGGAAAACCCTTTTCTGCAGGGGACTACCCAAAGACTATAGTGGACAAGTTTGGTTTCAAATGGCTCAGTAGTTTCAGAGAAGATCTCTGAACATGTTTTCCTATAGGGTCTAATGTTAAACTGCTTGCGGCCATCTTGGATATAGTGCCAGCCTGAAAACACCCTTTTGCAAGAGACCACCTAAGGACTATTGTTGACAAGTTTGGTTCCAATTGGCTCAGTAGTTTCGGAGAAGAAATTCTTTGAATGTGTTTTCATACTGGGTCCTCCAATGTTAGAACTAAGTTTCCGATTGGCGGCAATCTTGGATATAGTGCGGACTTTAAAAACTTATTTTTGCAAGGGACCACCTATGGACTATTGTGGCCAAGTTTGGTTCTGATTGGCTCAGTAGTTTCAGAGAAGAAGATCTTTTGAAAGTGTTTTCCCATATGGTCCAATGTTAAAACTATGTTTCCAGCTGGTGGGCATCTTGAATATTACTCAGACCTAAAAAAACATATTTTTTGTAAGGAACACCCAAGGACTATTGTGGCCAAATTTGGTTCCAATTGGCCCAGTAGCTTCACAGGAGAAAATCTTTGAATGAAAAGTTTATGCCAGACGGACAGATGGACAACAGACGCAAAGTGATGGCAAAAGTTGCCCTGGCATTAGCCAGGAGAGCTTACAAAAAGATAATCTTTTTCCATAGACTTCAATAATTATATGTGTCCCCTCTACAATGCCTAGGTTTTAAGTGAAATAGAACATAAACCATAAAGAGTCTTGTTTTGTTTGAATTATATGTATACAATGTTCTGTTCTGGTTACCATGTTTTTGAACCTTAACAATATGAGAAATCTTTGTTATTGTTTGTCCATATGTATTATTTCTGAGAAGTAGAATTTGTTAACTCATTAGTTTCAGAAGAGATAACAGGAATGTGAAAAAAAACTCTCAGATTAAGTAGAACAAGTTATAGTTCAAACTGAGCTAAAATCACATACTTAGTATTTATTAACCTAATACCTGCCAACTTCTAAAGATACTCATGGGGGTTTGACCCGTGAAACAACTCAAAGTATAAGGTACTATAAAACCTATAAAGAGGGCTTCAAATCAATTTGCCTGTTGTTTTTTTAGCATCTTCATGACTTTGCAATTATCATGCGATAAACAGATTACTGTCTTGTTAGGCAATAAATAAATAATTGCGGTCTGAAAATCTCAAATTTGATGCTCTCATTGAAGAAAGCCCCAACAAAAAGGGATAGTTGGTAGGTGTGTTAACCCTGCATTAAATGTGATTTATTAATTGATAAGAACAGTAAATTTGAAAATCTATGAGTACTTTCATACTTCACAGTATGGCTGTCTGGACAACAAATAGGCCACGATAATCCCCAAATAATTATTGAGTCAAATGGAAACCTTACACACAGATAATGAAATAAAAATTTTTTCAGCTATTTCAAAGTGTTCCACTAAAACATTATCTGAAAACTTTACACTAAATCTTATATAAGGATTAACTTATAATCCTATGCTAGGACTCTATTTTTATATAAGTTTACTCAATATATTATGTCATGTAATTGAAGAATTTACATGTAACATATCTATTCTAATACATGTCCCGCAAATGAATGTCACATAGTTATGAAGACCAAATCAAAAATATATATAACGAGGACAAAAATAAAAAAAATGTTTTGACAATTTACATATCTCTGTATTGTCAAAACTATGGACAGGAATGCCAATAAAATAATGACTGATTATTTACTAATAAATCAAATATCTGAATAATTTATTAATAGTAATTTATACAGACATACCTGTGGGTCTGCTAGAAATACTTGTACTTTTGGATTTTTTTCTTTTACATAAGTGCCAACACCTACAATAATAAACATTAAAATGTAGGATGAAGTTTTAAGGTTACTTCAAATTGCTATTGCAATGTCCAATTTCATAGGTCAACGTCACTAACAGCAAAGAAGTTATTTCTTGATAAACTTCTCTTGCCCAGTGTTCGGATGTAAAATAGTTCAGTTTGTAGTGACCTCAAATTCAGTGACACCATTGTTTTAAGTTCAAAGGATTGGAGTTATAAGCAATAAAAGTAATTTTGGATGAGTTTATGGATGCATAAACACAGTCTTTTACTTACAAACTTTACATAAAGTCCTTCAGACTTTATTCAGTTTGTGAGTGAGTCACAATATCATGAATTTGAAATAATTTTGCTAATGGAAAAAATCTGTTTTCTGGGGTGAGTGAGGACCATCTGAGTACCATTGTGATCACATTAGGTTCTAATGGAACCAGTAGTCTTTGAGATCAAGATCTTTGAACATGTTTTCCATAATGTCCAATGATATACTATGTTCACCACTGGCGACCGTCTTCGGTGATTGACTGACATGCAAGATACCTTTTTTTGAATGGATCATCTGAGAACCATTGTGACTAAAATTTATTTCTAATGTTGTTATACCAAATCTATTTAGAAGTATTTCAATTGAAGTTTCATATGTAAGAAGGCTTGATCTCATAGTCAACGGAAATTATGTCCTTAGCTAGCAGTCAGTAACTGCGAGCATTTGTCTAGACAGTACCTGTGTGTATTGTTTTCATGTTTTATGTACTTCATTGTATGTACTTCATTGTAAGGGTACTCGTCTTGATAAGTTGGACTTTTTTCTAGTTTGATTTTTACTGTGAGTCTTTTTGTGTATTTATCTTTAGTAAATTCACCACACATAGGGGAGGGTTTGGATCCAAGAAAACGAGTTTAACCCCACCACAATTTTTGCACCTGTCCCGGCTAAGTCAGGAATATGTTGGTCATTGGCTTGTCCTTGTCCTCTAATAAAATTTTAGTTTCTTGATATTAGGGTTATTTGATGTGGTTTGTTTCCATTGATTTATTCACTTTTTTACCTTTTTGGGGCCATTTAGGGCTTGCTATATGGTATGAGGTTCCTCACTGTGTTGAAGACTGTACGGTGACCCCTAGATGCTTTGTTTTGGGTCATTTTAAACTGGATATGGGATGTTGTCTACTTGACATTTACCCCATTTCCTTTCTTTTTCATATTCTAATAAATGATTTGCCAATTACAGGAGTTCTTGTCAGTTCTATTCAAATTTTGTGGTTTCTGGTCAAACCTTCAAAGGGAAATAACTCCTTCACCGGACAAACAAACATTAAATTTGCGCATTTGTTTTAAGTTACGGTCTTGGTGTTTCAGTCCGAAAAGTCATTGTGTGAAATTTTCTCCCTTCTAAACATGCTAAAGAGGTGGGCGTCTACTTCATCAACCATATTTTAGAGACATGCCGCCTGTTGATGGTGCATATTAAGCTTGTTTAGGGTATATAAATCACAAAGGAACGATGCATTTAGTAAAACAAAAATATTTACAAAATAAAACTTAACAATAAGTCTGCTATTGCATGTTCAATTGTTTATAGTTGATGTCAAATGTCTTCACTGCGACCACACTAAAAATTAACCTGGCGACAATAAAATATTAAAAGGCAAAAAATTACCGGGGGCGGACACAATTTCTGTATTATAAGATAGCCAAAGGATTAATCTTGAAGCGGAAATATGAAAGATGTATATTTCAAAGATCCAAAATGATATCCCGTAACCAAGGTATAAGTAAGGGTGGTATCTTCCATTGTGTTCATTATTTGGCGGTAAATGTTATTTATAAACACTGCCAAGGACGTATATAAATATACGTCCTTGACACTGCCGAGGCACTCACAGGGATCAATGTACCCCATTATGATAAAATTATACGAAATTAATGGGAATGTTTCGAGATTTCTGTATCTAAATAATTTATTTGGAACGGTAGTCAATTGTTTACTCTTCCATTTAAAACAATAAAACAAATTATAGACAAAAAATCAAATTACGATTACCTGAATGGGCCTCTGACTCTAAGTTGTAATCATGACGTATATAAAAATAAATTCGATTTCATTTCTAAAAATAGAGCCAGTGTTGTAGCAGACTCCACAAACTTTGGGGTTTTATTCTGGGAATTTGCGTGGAAGGGCGGAAATGAAATTTTGCACATGTATTGATCAATTCTTTATGAATCAGTATGCCTATTTTTGAAAAAATCCGGAGATGTATATTTGATTAGACACCAACTTCAGTCCACTTAAACCGCAATTTATGCACTAATTACAAACTTTACAACCAAATGGCAAACATTTACATTATTTTTATACCTTAATGAAATACACGATTTAAAAAATCATTAAATTTTCTAATTAGAAACAACTTTTTGGAATTTGTAACTACGGAAAACAAATCTAAGTAGACCCTTATTTGTTTCGTTTAATGAAGAGTTCCATTTGTTTTGTTTTAAACTAATCACTTATCACCTGGTTTAGCCAGTCTGGACAAAGCAATTCCATACACAAAATTTATGATATTCTGTGGTAAGTTGGCATTTTTTCAAATTTTTTAATACTTTTTTTTGTCACTGAGAAGACAGTTCCTTTTTGTACAGTTGTTTTTTGGGTTTTTTTTTGCTTGAAACAAGTAGCACTTTAAAGAATGGTAAGCACTATTTGGGATTGGGTTTTGAATTATGTTGCCGCCTTAACGCCTGCTTATGGTTAAACTATCATAACTTTTAATTAAAAATGCTTTATTTTTTGGTTGGTTTTCACGAGCAGGGAACAATTCTGTCATCTTGAGATTTTTCGAAAAGTTACCTCCCTTTTGGGTTTTGCTAAATTCATTATGTTGAATGCAGAACAGGCAAATGGTCTATTGGTCCTGTAGTTTTGTGAAAAAATTAATTGAATGTTAGTTTTAACGAAACCCCTTGCAGGAAGGGACCATCTTGGTTCCATTGAGACAGCTGGTTCTAATTGGACTAGTAGTTTCTGAGAAGATTTTTGAATGTGTTTACCATAGGGTCAAATGGTAAAATATGCTCCCCATCTGCGGAAATTATGGACAGGGTGTAAACCAGC
>MJUU01057196.1:0-23956 GCA_002080025.1 Modiolus philippinarum | reverse complement strand
TCAATCAGTATTGTTTGCCACTTTGGTTAATATATGCAATGGACCAATGAAAGACGATTTGACCTGTGATGTCACAATAACACTATCAATTGAAAAAGGGAAGATTCTACCTCCGGACCCCTGTTTGGTTCCGCTATGTTTTTTGTGTGCACATACTTCAAATCCTATTCTATTCTATTGTTCTATTCTATTCGTTTTTCTTTTCTGTGCCGTACCCATGTTGTGTCTTTTTTTTTTGTTTTTTTGTTTTTCTTTTTTTTCTTTATGTTACCATTGTCCTTTGATTGTTCGTTTTGGATTTGGATGGACGGTTTGGTTCTCACTTACTATGCTGATATGGTGCTACTATACTTTCCGTTATTTAATCGTGTACCGATGTACTATTTATTTTGTTTTCAGTAAATGTTAATTATATTTAATTATTTATTGTAAAAACGCAGCAATATCATATTTATCAAACAGAAATTTTTAAAAACAAGTAGAAATTTTGGTTTTTAACGTCCGAAAGGCGGAAAATTATCTCGAGATCGGATCAGGAATACTTGTTTTAATTTTCTGTAGATACATCAGATGCGTTTCATTTGATGCGTACGTATCCAGATACTTTTAATATGCAAATGCTCTAATAGGGCACTAATGTGAAATCAATCGATCGGTTATTAAACATGTATAAATACGATAGGGCATTAATGTTAATTCAATCTGATCAGGTTTAACACATGCATAAACAGAATATTAATGTGTGAAATCAATCAGTTCAGGTATAACACGTACATAACAGAATATTAATGTTGAATCGGTCAGATCAGGTATAACAAACGCGTATAAACAGAATATTATTGTTAACTCAATCATATCAGGTATAACACATATTCATGTTTATTCAGTCAAATCAGGCATACCACACGAATTAAAATAGCATTAATGTTAACTCAATCAGATCAGATATAACACATGTATAAATAGAGCATTAATATTAAATCAATCAGATCAGGTATAACACAAGTCAAAACAGAACAACCAGGTCAGGTATAATATATATTAAAGATCATTAAACAATCATCAAAAAGCTATTTCAGCTGTAAATATTACAAAGGTAGATCAAGCCTTATAAAATATCAGACAGATTTTTGTTATTTTAAGATATACGTATTGTATTCACTTGAAAATAAAGGCATAACTAAACTGTCAAATGTTTCACAAGATCAGCCAATTATTTGGTACTGATAACAATGTATCAGCCTTCCTGTCGAGAGTATATTTCTGAGGGAAATCTTGCAGATTGCAATATTATTGTTATTGTTGACAATAATTATGATTAACACATGTCTGAGAAATTAATATAAACGATGTAACAATGTTAAATAGTACAAATCCTAAGTACGTGGTTTGTTTTACTTACAAAATTTGTATAATATTTCGAGATTTTATGGTTTTTGTTGTCAAATTCCAATTACACTAATCTGTACAACCTACCACAGCGAAAGTGAATACAAGTCTAACATACATTTTACGTCAGTTTAATATGCAGGCTCCGCATACTTGTAGTTCTTTTCTCGAAAAGTCTAAAACAAAATAAAAATAATGGTCATTGGTGATGTTTTAGTGAGGTGCACTAAAATTATCTTTTGACCCCTATAAAATCAATAGGTGACCTCGTCAACAAGAGATATATTTTATGTAGTTTAAAATGAAAAAGATATTCACGGTGTATTGGTTCTTATTCTTATTCGCGCCAAATTTATTGAAACAATTTTGTCAATTATTAATAACGGCACAATGGCAAGATTAAGACAGAAAATTCTAGCTAAAAGTCAAGTCGTTTCAGCACCGGAATCGTATTTGCAATATGTGCAAATTGAATACGCTATGCATTAGTGTTTTACAACCTAAAACCCAAAAGTGCATGCAACATACACTTTTTTGCCTACTTCTATGATAATCCCCTTTGAATTATTTCTTTGATTTGCTTTTGCTATTTTGTGTTTGGTTTTTGTCTGTTTATAATTATCATTATTTGTGTTGTTTCTTTTTTTTTAGTTTAATTTATTAATTTTTTTTTTTGTTTTTTTTTTGTTTTTTTTTTTTGTTTTGTTTTTTTTTTGTTATTTTATTTTATTTTATTTATTTTTATTTATTTATTTATTTATTTATTTTTTTTTTGGCTTTCAAATCTTCTAAAGCGCTATTTTAGATAATTTGTAATATTAATATTTTGTTGATAAGAGCTCGAGTATTTTCATATACGATCTTACTTTTCAGATCTAAATGAATTACAAGAAAAGATAAACACACTTTCTGTAACAACAGACAACGTTCAGAGGTTAATAGATGAACTTACAAGAGGTAACAATGTCATACTAACAGGTTGGGGAACCCCAATTGGGGTACTACCCCCCAATTGAAGTATAAAATCCAGATTGGGGTATATGGTAATACTCCAATTGGGGTATATTACCAATAATATGATAATTATGTTGTAGGGGTTGAACTGCGCATCATCATACATAATAATTATTAATCTATATGGTAAGAGTTTTGGGTGATATACGCCTGTTGTCAAAAGGATAATGCAAATTTTCTGCAGATCGATTTATGATTTTACAAAACCAGTTACTCTGATTTAAAGATAACATAAGATTTGAGGAGCTAACAATCGTTCTATGCTGCTTATCTAAAAGAAAACTCTTTCTACATTCGAATTCGAATAAAGCAAAATGTGATAGATTTAGGAAAATATTTTTTTGATTATCAAAGAAATCAAGAAGGGAGAAATATTCAAATAAACATGTCATTTGATTTCTTTCAGAGTTTTCTCTCTTTGTCCATGTCTTAAAAATATATTCTGAAAGTAGTCTGTAACAATAGTGTTTGAAACATCAATATCTCTGCTATTTTTACAAACTAAACTTGAGTTCAATTAAATTATATTTTCACACACTCCGCGTTTCTCTTGCCTTGATAATTTACCCAGTTACAATTGCGATGATCTTTAATTTTGACAGAATCAAATTATATGATTTTTCCTTAAAAATTCCCCTGCTGGTGAAATGCAGCATCATCAAGTAGATGGCGATATGTCATTTCATAACAGCAATCACGAAGTTTGTCATGTATAATATTTCCTAACGAACCATTGAAATGAGAAAAAAAATCTATATAAAACTGACCAGATACCCCCATTGGGGTATAACCATATACCCAAATTTGGATATTATACCTCAATTGGGGTATAGTACCCCAATTGAGGTTTCCCCAACCTGACTAACTAATGACTTAATACCGAATTGCTGTAAAATTTGTTTCTGTCAATGGCAATTTCGACAACTTATGTCTCATCAGTGCAGATAAAGTATCAATATTTGGAAGCCCATAAATACACATATGTTTAAAACTTACAGAGAGCAAATAATCAATATGATCTAAATGGAAAGCCAAAATAAGCTAAGGACGGAGCTCTACATGAAGGAAATAATCCTTAGTTTTCAACAAATTTACACAGATTTAAATATTGTAAGATTCCAAATTAAATCGGCTTTCGGGTCGGTCAGTAACGAAGTACTGACTACTAGGCTGGTGAATACCCTTGGAACTATTTGTCCACCAGCAGCGACATCGAGCTATTTGTACATGTATTTTGTAAATTTTATTTGCTTCTGCCGATTGTCCTTTCACATTGAATGTCTCTCCAGTACCGATAAAACCAAAACATTGTGCATGAAACTGAAGGATGTTTAGAAAAACATGAAACTGAAGGATGTTTAAAAAAACAAAGAAAAACAAATGACAAAAAAATATATAAATGAAAAGCAAAAGAAAAGTAACTATGAACAGAACTGTCCCGTAGAGAGATGCATCTTAGTTTGAAAATCCATCTTAAATGATTTACCAAACAATTGTCAAAAGCCGAATTATAAAGGCAAAAAGATAGTGCTGGTGAACATCCATCGGAAAATTGTCGACTGCAATAGTCCCGACTTGATACATGCATTTCAAAAGAAATGCTGGGTAAAACCAGTTTAAAGGCGCTTTAAAAGTCTCGCTCTATTGCGACAGTATCTGGTAGCAATTCAACAGCTATTGAGATATTGCTATGAGTTTCTACAGATTCTTAAAATTTTTTTGGGGAGACAGCTCCTATTTTTAATGTAAAAAAATGACGCTACACAGCAATTACAATTTTTCACCAATTTCAGCTTTAATAAATTTATTACCCTTGGTTGATGACTTGATACTGGACAGGGTCTCCGATTTCAATATTTTTGGTGAATTGGTTCTTCTTTCATACCTTTTTGCACTAAGGTTTTCCATAATATTTTATTCTAATGCTGTTGATAGGCGATAACTCCTTGAAACACTTGAGCAACATAATACAATTAACAGTTTATGCATTTTATTTTTCTTTTTATTTTTGTTAGCTAAAACAGAGATGCAAAAAGCCCTGCGAGACATTGAATCAAAGAACACAGAAACCAAGGCTGAACTGAATATGTTATTGAATACTGAAGGTAACGTTAGTAGTTTGACCCCTTGTCATTAAATTATTCATTGACTCTATGATATTGTTTAAACTCATGTTTAGCTTAGTGTTTGGGTGTTTTATAACCTATATTGGGTATCACAATTACATTGGGTACCACAAAAATTACATTTGGTATCACAATTATATTGGGTATCACAAAAATCCATACAAGGAGAGATACATCACATGATTTTCATCTGGCTCAACTACTGCATAGTTAATTGAAGTAACTAAGAGTTTGTCTTCAGTCAAAGATTGGCATCAAGCATACTGTGGTTTTATTAACGCCCGAAGTGAAATAAATCATATATGGATACTTAAAAGTTCGAAGGATTTATTGGAAAATCGTAAATTCTCTTCATTTTCTAGAATTCGTTCCCTGAAAACATTTGATTCTTAAAATACCAGAGTTCCTCATGATAAATTATAAAAAAATTCAAAAGTATCATTCAAAAATCCTTTGCCGATTAAAAAAATGTGTTGTATTAGGTTATAAATCTGCATTTTTTCAAAAACTAGTATAAACGGAAAAGTATGCTACGATAAAACAAGGTGTGCAGTATTAAATACATCCGAAAACGAATACCGAAGCAAGAACGACGAAAGGGGAAATTCTAAAATCATAAATCCAAAATCACGGCAAATGATTTTTAACTGATAATATATTTGTCACATGGAGGTGCTTTACAACAAAAGCAACTTTGCATACCAATGGGCAGTAATTGCGTACATCTACTCGCAGACTTGTTTTTTTTTTTTTTTACGAGACTGAATTTCTTCAGAGACTCGTAAGAGATCATACAATAAAAGATGCTAGATCCTTCAATCTTGCTCAAAGATATATTGGTGATGTTCTTTCCATCAATAATGAATCTTTTGCTACATGGATCTAATTAATATATCCGGCAGAAATAGAGATAAAGAAAACGACAGAAGCCACCATATCTATATCTTTTTTGACTTGCGTCTCAAATTTGACGAAAACAGTCATCTCAGGACTAAAATTTACGACGACAGGGACGATTTTAATTTAAAATTGTTAATTTCTCTTTAATATGGACAGTAATAGTCCAGCTTCTCCTGCTTACGGAGTGTGTGTTTCACATCTGATTCTTTACCTAAGAGGTAGCACAAATAATACAGACTTTCTTATTAGTCATAATTATATTTGTGACCACCTTATTAATAAAGGCTTAAAAAAAAATACCGTCTCCTACGATCATTTAAAAAGTTCTTTAATAGATATCAGTGCCTTGAAAAATTTAAAGATTCGGTTCGTTCTCTGATTCAAGATTCTTTCTTTACTTATTGCCGCGATCAAGGAAGTGGCAAAACTTTCAATTTACCGACATTTAAGATTTACACCCACGCTCTCTAACTTTCACTGACCCGCTGTCGTGCAAAGACAACATTGTATACATTTGTCAGGTTTTCACGTCTGATATATCTACAATGTAGACATTTGACATCGATGAATCTAACAAGGTGTGTAAGATAGGGGTGTTAATCTTGACTTCATTCCAATAAAAG
Source organism: Modiolus philippinarum (assembly GCA_002080025.1). Taxonomy (NCBI): domain Eukaryota; kingdom Metazoa; phylum Mollusca; class Bivalvia; order Mytilida; family Modiolidae; genus Modiolus; species Modiolus philippinarum. The sequence continues at coordinate 17,904 of MJUU01057196.1, read as the reverse complement.
TTTTGCCACTTCCTTGACCGCAGCAATAATACTGGGGTGATCATTTCTTTTAACCGTCTACGACCTTTCAATGATAATTGTTGAGTTGCTACTGGACACTACCATGGAAACGTATATTTATAATGAATTAAAAAAAAACAAAAAAAAAAAAAACTCTGAAATCACTAATACAATTGGAAGAGAATTTGATCAAAAGGTTTTATGTTGGCCCCTTCAAAATTGCATCTGGTACGTTAACATCCAATCCAACGTGGCTTCGGCAGGGGAATAAGTTCAAATTCTTGATCCTACTGGAAATGCCATTATTCTCTTTGTGTGAGCCATTGTGCAGATTGTCCAGATGAGCCATACAGTCTCTTAAGAGCCTCTTGTTCCAAGATCTCAAATATTCGATTTTCATCAAATCAATTAAATTTCTTTTTTAAACTAAAACTGCAATACTAAAATAATAATTGTAGGTCTCATTCGTCGACTACTAACTACATTTATTTGTACTCAATTTTATATCTTGTGAGAAAATTAATGACGGAGAAGAGATCACATGATCTACCACATTTCAAGATATCTTTGATACCACCATATCAAACATGTATTATGCTACTAAAAATGATGCATATAATATGTTGCTGTAAACTTTTCAAACTCATACACATAATCTAACTGTAAAATGAATACGCATAAACTTGTTTGTTCATATCTATCAGGTATTAAGAAAGTACTCAAGTCTTCATCTGCTACACGAGTAGCTTTCCATGTACGACTGTCGAAGTCTATCACAGGAATCCACAAGAATCAAGCAATTGTATTTGATCAAGTTCTATTAGATACTGCAGACGGCTATTCTAACAAAAATGGAATTTTCACAGTGCCAGAAACCGGGATCTATATCTTCTATTGGAATTTGATGACAAATACAGTATCGGAGATGGATACATTGTTGGAGTCCAATGAGGGAATACTCGGGTTTGGATTTGTTGATAAAGGAGTAGACAGTCATTCAAATGGCGGGAATTTTGTGGTTGCAAGACTATCTAAAGGAACTCACGTGTGGTTGAAAAAGGCCGACTCATATGGACAGTATCTTCACGAAAGATTTTCGACTTTTTCTGGTGTGCTTTTATTTGTATGATTAAAAAGAAATACGTGCAGTATGAAAATAATGTTACTTTGTAAAAGTGAACACTGTAACAGTTAGTGAAATTTCAAAGCTATTTGTCGACTGTTAGGAAGTAATCTACCTAAAATCATTGTTGATATCAATAAAAAAGACTAAACACAAAATAAAAAAAAATATCGAAACGTTCTCGTAAATGTACATTTTAAATAAACAAACATTTACTTGTAAATCCAATAGATACTGTTTGTGTTGTTTTCGGATAGGATCATATAGTGTTTTTATCTGAATATGGTATGCATCACTGCGGGCAATTCTAGTCGGCAGTGCAAAAAGGTTTCAATAAGCTTCTATTTTTAATCTAAACATCACCTCTTTCTTCGGTTTGTTTCAAAATAATAGTTCAAACATGCCTAAGTGATGAAACATTTACTTTTCTGCAGTCGCAATTGTTTAGATCCTTTTGGTGATCACTTTTCTATCAGATTTTACAAATGTTACGTGTATGGTCTTCCAAATAGTTCGAAAAAGTCTGCACTGAATAGACATAAGTAATCGAAATCACCTTATACGGGAACTAAATTCACATAAACTTTAGTATTTTGTTATTCCTTTTTAAAAACTGAGGATTTTTTTTAAATCCAAAAACGGCAAACATCTTCTCGAGTTTTTGTATTAACAGACAAATTTAAAAAAAAAAAAAAAACTCTGAAACTATTGTTATACGAGTGTTTGCTCACTGTTGAAGATATTATGGTGATTTCAAGATAAAGAACAATTATATAATAGAAGTTTTTCTATTTAACCTTACCATGTGTTTACAGGGATTTTGTTCTATAAATATGTATCATATACATGTGTTTATAAACCTCTAGAGGTTGTCAAAGAAATAAGAACAGTTGGTAAACTTCTTGCATTTTTATCTCTTGATCACATTCAGTTGTTCAATTTGTGATTCTTATTTGTTTGTTTTTCATATCTGTACATTCAAAATGCAAAGTTTAGCATGTTTTAACACGGTTTGAATGGTTGAGTTATCTCTCTTTGCATAGATCTAAGCGAACAAAACATTGACGTGTGTCAAAAGGTAACCGTTTCTTGTTGTGAATACACAACTGGTTAAGACAGATTTAATATGTCCAAAACATATGTACATGTTAATCGTTCGAGGGCCAGACGGAATGACAATGACTAGGAATAATAAATAATCAAACATGCCAAAATTGAAATATTGTTATTGACACATTAACAATGAAAGGATATAGAGTAAATGCACATGAGACATGCCAAAAATAACAATAGAACAACTTTATTATTTTGTTCTTCATCTGAAGTCATCATGAAGGTTTCATAATGAGCTTTGCTCATTACTCAAAGTAAGTTAAAAAGTACTCATAAAACCCTTTCGAGCGGACATTAATTGCTACATATCAAAACATGCTAGGGGGTCTTGGTGGGTGAGTGGTTAAGGTAGTTCTACTACCTATACAAACACTGTAGTCTATCTCCATTGCGGTGTGAGTTCGCGCAACACTTTGTGCATTACAAAAAAGGTGCACTCGACAAACAATCGTAAGTGATAAGGTATGTCAGTTACCTGCACAAGGTCGGTGGTTTTTTCCTGGGACTCCGGCTTCCTCAATTAAAATTGACCGTCATGAAATAGCTGTAATACTGCTGAGAGTGACGTTAAACCCAATATCAATCAATCAAAACATGCTACAACCCATTATACTTCTTCGTCATTGACTCGGGGTCGTTAAACAAACATAAAATTTACTGGCTAAGTGTTACTGCAATCGCTGACATCTGTTGTTCGATAAAATAACAATTAAAGACAATCACACCATATCGTCCTCTTGCATAGCTCTGCCCCTCGATGCTTTTGGCTTTTCTTTTAGATCTCATTTGATATTAGTTTTTCTATCACTTTTTACACGTATTTCGGTTGACAGACTTCCAAATGTTTTGATTTTATCTGCACTGAAGAGACATAAATTGTAAAATGCGCAAACGCAGAATGAAATTGACAGTAACTTCGGTATATTATGTTAAAATAACACTGGGACAATGCTTCTACTGGTGGACTGTTAGTACCCAGTACTTCGTTACTGGCTCAAAAAATGATTTAATTTGGAAACACGAGTTGTCGAAATGAAGAAACCAAATTCACAGTAGCATTGGCATTATGGTATTTATAAACAAGAGGACAGTTATAAATTTTAAGTCGTAAATCTTCGAATAACACATCTTATAAATATCCGGACCTACTAAATTATAAAATATTTAACGTTGAGTTGACTGGAATGTACACATGTAAGTGAGCAATGAAAGGAAGTGTAGGAGATCCACATCAGACAAAGTCTCTACATGTACACATGTAAGTGAGCAATGAAAGGAGGTGTAGGAAATCTACGGTGAGTTGACTGGAATGTACACATGTAAGTGAGCAATGAAAGGAAGTGTAGGAAATCCACATGAGACAAAGTCTCTACAAGTACATGACAGAACCGATTAAGGATGGTCACTCCTCAAGTTCATTATATCAAGGTTTTAAAATTAGTATCTTTATTAATTAGGACATCGATCATACATCATTTTCAGCAAAAAATATTGATAGGTCAGTGTGCCCGTTTTTGAGATAGAAGTGCCTAAAATTTTGGCGGGAAACCGAACTCCTCTTGATTTATCATTTACTTTGCATTTAGGTAATTGCCCTTTAGAATACAATGAAGATATATCAAGATTTTCATCAAATTTTGTCGAAAGTTTATTCAAGATGTATACAAACATATTTTGAAAAGAAAAGTGGGGGTCAGTGTTTAAAATTTTCTTTTGTATCATGGTGAATAAAATAAGAGAATTCCGAAAGTCTGAGATAGTTTCAAAAAACATGAGGAGTGACCATCCTTAATGGAAGTACAAACAGCATCATCGGAACGTGAAATTATATTAAGATTTAAAGATGAACTTTCTCATGATTTTGTTTCACTAAAGAGAGCAGACACACTGGGTGTCGTATGGAAGGCTGAATTTCCTGCTCCTACACATTTCTCCCATTTTCCAGTGGAAATCAAAAGTCGTTACCCCGGTTGTCCCTTCCACCTTTATTTCTTTCTTCTTTTACTTACAATTTTTTTGAATTGATTAACCTGTTCTCGTCCTGATATAGCTGAAATATTGCTCATTGGACGTTAAACTCTAACTAATCAATCAATCAATCTCATGATTTTGATGATCACACACGTTAAAAAGAGACGAGACATAGATTTAGTATTATTGTTTGACATTCCGCAAATCAACCCAAGTCAAACCGATGCTACGGGCTTTCTTAAGCAGACTATGCATGGGGTATAAGTATTTGCTTTATTTTGAAGGATTCATGGCGATTGCAAGATTTAGCACAATAAAAGCGTTTATATATAACCTTACCAAATTATATTTGATGGGATTTTGTTTAATGTATATTTTCATTATATCCTCTTCATTTTGTCATTAACATCTGGAGGTTGTCAAAGAAATAAGAATAGTTGACAGGTAAAACTTCTTGCTTTTTTTGCCTGTGATTACATTCAGTGCTGACCCGAAAGCCGATTCTATCTGAAACATTACAATTTCTATTTCTTTTGTAAATTTTGTTGAAAACTAAGGAGTATCCTCCTTAATGCAGAGCTTTGTCCTTGGCTGATTTTGGTTTTATTAATATCATAATGATTACATGTATTGTTTCTCCTTCAGTTTTTAAACATCTTTGAGTTTATGGTCCTCCAAACGTTTAGATTTTATCTGCACTTAAGATATAATACATAAGTTGTCGAAATGCGCATTTGCAGAATAAAAATTCACAGTGACGTCGGTATTTAGTTATCAGTTGCTCAATGTATTATTTTTGTTTGTTTGTCAGATCTGCTAATTAAAACTTTTTACAGAAGTGCAGCATATTTGAATATGGTTTGAATGGTTGAGTTGTCTCTCCTTGCATGAATTTTAAAAATGACGCGTATTAGACATATGTATAGAAAAAGTAGCGTCTTTTGCTGTGGATGCAATGGTATAACACTATTATTGTTGATCTTCATCTGGAAGTCACTACGAGGATATCGAAAATAAGTTTTGCCTATACATCATAGAAAGTTCAAAATATCCCCTACTACCACTTTGAGTGGAAGTCATTTCTAGATGTCAAAGAATGCTTCACTATTTTGTCTTCTTACTTATGGATGTGGGGTCGTCGACAAACATAAAATAATAGGGTTTTTAAGTTTCGTCATGTGACACCGAGAATTCACGATAAAATTGCAATTTGAAAAGGTTTCCCGCCAAAATATGACGTTTGAGAATTGTGACGTTCATATTTTTGTTTGAAACGTCATATATTTTTGTAAGAAAAACAACTACTTGGTACAAATTATGTGCCCGGAAGCTTCAAAATTGAACGAGACTTACAGACCATATTTGGCAAACGGTTCTTTTATTCACTGTCATCCGCTGCTTGACATCAGAATAATAGTCATCGGTCATTGATTATTTTAATGAAAGAATATGGAGTAAATACTAAATACAATTTCAGCATTTCATCCTACACAAAAACTCCAGATTCGTTCACGTTCTTGTCGCAACAATATTTTTTTATTGCAACGGTTTAACTTTTTCATTGTTTGAATCATATCCTTGATCTGTAGCTCATAGATATTTTTAAATATTTGCTTACCTTTCAATCACCAAACTTCAGAGTATTTGATATAAAAACTACGTACACACTACGAAAAGAAAACAGCGGTAGGATCCCGAAAGAACAAAGGATTGGTAGTTACAACAACCAATGTCTAGAGACTTGGGTATTACAATAATATTAGACAGCTACATAACGCATGAATTAAAACACAACATTCAAACCAAGGAACTAATAAATTCCACTATAGAGAACACGTCTTGAATCGGATATGATGTTTATGCTTTTTTCATAGTTCACACCAGATATCCGCTTATTGTTACTTGACTGTTCATCAAGGTTGTTCCTTATTATTTAAGGATAATTTCAGAAATGCACACTACAAAATTCTTTTATCGAGTGTATGTTTGTTTTATCCTTTTCTCCCTTCCCATTTGTGTCATAAAATTTTCTATGAAAATTTTGTTCCGAGATATTCTGATTTGTTTCTCTGCTAGCCATTCTGCCAATTCTCAAACAATTGTACGAAAAATATGTTGGATCTCCTTAAATGTCCCCTCAAAACATTTATCATAATTAATGGTTAAATTGAAACTTTAATTACAAGTCATCTGGATAAACACATACAATGCCTATTTCAAAAATCAAGTCAATTAAAAATTATTCAAATAACTCTAATTTTATTTAAGCATATTTGAAGAAGTAAGGACAATTACACCTACAAAAATATGTGACCCTAGCAAAATCTCAAACTCAATCTATGACTCATCAAGGGCAAATGCACGCACGATATCAAGTAATTATTCCAAACAGAACCATGAATAATAGTTACTCAAACAGTTTCAAGTAAACTCACATATTAAATTCAATCTCTTACGGTTTTTAAAAGTTTTGAAACGATTTTAAGAATTCCTTAAACGGTTAAGTTTCCAAAAGTCCCAATACGGTTTTCAAAAGTCCAGAAAACTTTTCATGAGACTACAAAAGAATATAACTCCTATGGAAATAATTGAATCTTTTTGAAACTTATTTTTTTCTGTAATCGTCACGGAAGCTAAGATAATAATCATATCAAGTTAATATGGAAAGCAATTTTGGACAAAAGCACACAGAACTGTTGTTGTGGAATAAAGGAATGGTGGACGTATAAACCCAGCAAAAACATGTGAATGCCTAAGTCAAAATATCCTGATTTAATTCTAATTAACAAGAAAAACAATTTTATTATGAATTCAACATATGAAAGACTTTTTCGTACATGTTGACAGATGATATACATGTGTTAATGTCACCATTATCTTCATTGAAATGGTAGAATATGTTATAGTTTCCTTCAATTTTTTAATCGTTTTGAAATCATGAAACACATGACCCAAAGAGAATCACTCCGTACAATATATCCTTGTAGTGAATCGGATAACTGATTTGCACACTCTTTGAATGCGAAGTCGTACGTGACTTTTGATGAAGTGTCAAGTGCAAGCATATTGTTGTCAGATGGAATGTATACCAAAAATATTCATTGGCGGGCTTGATGCAAATGAGATGTTGGCTACTTTGACATAAACTTCATCCCCTGCATCAAGGTAAACGTTTCCTCCAAGATATGTGTCATATCGCGAGAAGACAAAATTTTTGGAAACGACGTATGGATGATGCGTGCACATCAGTTCTTCCTCTGTACTTGAGTTCTTCATATTAGATTTATAAATAACATGCTTCAAAAATGGTTTGTTTGCAGTAACTTTAACTATATTTTCTTCCTTTGTATACACATACTGATAGTTAAAATCAATCAAACTGTACACATGATAACATCCGCTGACTTGAACACGAAATCGACCTCTACGCAGGCTGACACCATTCAAAAGCAAGCAATCATTTCCTCTGTACCATTTCTTTATTGGTAGAAGTTCTTTTTTGTTGTCGTCTACACTGTAAAAAAATGAATAACACTAATTGTCACAAAAATAACAATCATCTATATATCATGAAATATATGAATATCCGTATTCTAAAAAGAGCGGCAACTATAAATACAAGAATGTATTTATTTAATGCATGCATTGAAATTTCAGGAGGAAAAACCAATAATCTGATGATATGTAAAGTGAGAACAGGTTTGCCCTTAATATGTATTAAGAAAAGGAAAAAAAAACATTAAACGCACTACATTAACAACAAGGAATACCCATGCAATACTCGTACTCAATACTCATCAATATATGAAAGCCCTATCATTTACCAATGAAGTTTTTTTTTGGTGGAAAAACGGACAAACAGACATACAGAGTGACAGACCATAAACTACTTGTCCCCGAATCTTCGATTCACATGGGTATACCAATGTTAGCGCTTGGACGAATCAATTTCTGTCGACTCGAATCGACTAGTTTACAACCATTCGGTATTATACCTTTAATCAATGGTCAAGAATATATTCCTAGGTTTTAACAGTTAGTGCATATGCCTTAGGTTGGATTAAACATGAAGTACTCAATATCTCAGAATCATGCAGAAAAAAAGTATCAAACATCTTATTTGTCATATAGTTATTATATTTGTGTCCAAACTAATGAACGATGCGTCTTGTTTTTTTTTTATGTTCCCGATGTTGCCATTTTCCTTGTATATGTTTCTTTTATTCTTGGTTCGGTTCTCAATTACATGCAGGCCAGAACATGATTATTCCTCCGGAGAGCTTGATACCTTCCTTTTTGAATGAATTGCTGGCCAGAACATGATCATTTCTCTGGAGAACCTAATACATTTCTGATTTTATCATGTTTATAGAGGTCAGGATAGTACATGATCACTCATCAAGAGAGCCGTATACATTCCTGGTTTTTATGGAGGTCGGGCATGTACATTATCATTCCTCCGAAGATCCTGATATATCCCTGGGTTTATGGAGTGCAGACAAGAACATGCATTAGGAGAGCCTGATACATCCATGGTTTTATGGAGATCAGGCAAGAACATTTCAATTTTTCTGGAGAGCCGGATGCATTCTTGGTTTAATTGAGGTCAGGCCAAAACATGACTATTCATCCAGTGAGTATAATACATTCCTTGTTATATGGAGGTCAGGCCAAAACATGATCATTTCTTCGGATAGCCTGATACATTTCTTGTTTCATTGAGTTAGTTCCAGCCGTTGTACCACATTTCTGTTGACTTTTGAACCCACATGCCACGATTAATATTTAACAAACGAACTAAAAGTATTTTGGAGTTGAAGGATAGAGCATAAGAAAATAATATGCTTGTGCTGGGAATGATTACCAAGCTACGAAAATCTGTTGGGATTTTTTGAGCAGCTGACACGAGGCCTTTCACAGTATGAGAGTGCAAAATTTTTCCAACATGTAAAACTTTTATTTTGTGGGATGCCCAAGCTCTTTGTATGACTGCATTTTAGTAAGTGTAAACATTACACTTGTGATACTTCTAATTCATACTTTGTATGAATAAACAATTAAACGATATGGAATAAATGACCTTGATAGAAAGTCTAGACAAATGAATAGTAGAACCAAGCAATGAAAAAACGCAACAATTATTTTATAATGCAAAGTTTTCTTACAATGGATGAGCGCCTTGTGTTTTTCTATATGTTGTAATTGTTCACCAGGTAAGGACACTAGTGCTTTTGTCGGGGACGGATGGAAGTGATTACATGTATATGCCGTTCAATTTATTTGTGTTGACGATACCGCATCAAAAAGATAAATAAGGACATAAGTGTAGCGTTGTTCGACATATAGTAATTAATTCCGTTCAAATCGGTGCTGGATTATGTCTTGAACTGACAATTAGGTATGTGCAAAACTCATTATGAAGGCCTCTTGGTGACTTTAAGATGAAGAACACAAATAAAAGCTTTGTGCAATATTTGTTTTACCATGTATTTGTAGAGACTCTGTCTCATGTGCGTTTCCATATAACTCAATTGCTTTTTTCAGGAATGCTTTTGATCTTTTGATTGATTTTCTCTAGATTTCTTAAGTTTTATGCTTGCATTCAAAATATTTGATACAAACCGACAGATGGTTTATCACGATCTTCTCCAATTAAATGCGCTACAGGTTTCACATCCGAACGGGAGCCGTTGTGAAGTGTTGCTGTAGAAATAAACAATTACTTAAGTTACATACAAGCTAGGTCAGCAGCGTCATTGTTTTAATATTACTTGCATCTTGAACACATTCCGAAAAAAAAAAATAAAAATAAAAATTTCCAACATAATTATAGTAAAGCATAGAAATTGAGTAATTGAACGCATTCTCTGCAAAATAAAATTGAATTTTGAACCCACACAAAAACTATGAGTGAAAGTTTGATAGTATAACTAATTGGCCGTCTAGAATATCAATAAAAATATCACGAGTGCAGAACAACGCAGAGGGATTAAACGAGTTGCGAAACTTTGTTCCGCGACAATTTAATCCACTGCGTTGATTGACACGATAGACATTTTATTGACATTCATAATGCTCATTTAGTTATGTTTTTTATTATATAGATTTTCTACTCATAAACTGAGATTTAAGATGCGGATGTTTTTCTCTCCTTTCAATAAACCAGTTGTTTACTTGACGACGACAATGAAGATATATGGTGACGTCACTTCCTCTGCTGGCTAGCAATCCCATGTTTATTTTCACCGGTGACAATTTGACATTTATTTAACAGAGAACAATCAATTTATCACCGCTATCTGTATAAAAATTTGTAAAGGTTCCTTGGAACCATGTGTCGCGCCTGCTCAGTAAGGTATCATTATAATCAGGACGATACTAACGTTTATATATTCTCTGTATTCCAAAAAAAAAATAACTGGTCTTTAGGAGTTTCAGGAAATTTACCGAAATTGGAATCAAATATTTTTGCAATTCAGGTTTTGAAAATGACTGTTATCACAAAATTTATTTAAAATGGTTTGGTTGCTAGGCAGAATTTCAAAAAATAACAGATCTTGAAGAGTTTCAGGAAATTTACCAAAATTGGAATCAAATATTTTTTGCAATTGCATTATTGAAAATTACAGTTTTCATCAATTTATCTAAAAAAATGTATGGTTGCTGGGTAGAATCCCAAAAATTAAATGGGCTAAGAGTGTTCCAGGAAATTGACCAAAAATCGGGATCAAAAAAGAAAGTTGCAATTTTATTCATTAAAATGCTTCTTTTTTTTATTTCAAATTCACTCAAAAAATTCCATGTCTTGGACAGTTTCAGGAAATTTACCAATGTTGGAATCATATATTTTTTTCAATTCCATTATTGAAAATTACTGTTTTCATAAATATATATATATTTTTAAAAAGTATGGTTGCTATGTAGAATTCCAAAAAGTAATTGGTCTAAGAGATTTACAGGAAATTTACCAAAACATCGGACTCAAACATTTTTGCAATTTTATTCATTACAATGTTTGTTTATTTCAACTCTCTCAAAAACCATGGTTCCTTAGAAGAATTCCAAAAAAATTGCATGTCTTGGACAATTTCGGGAAATTTACCAAATGTAGGAACCAGTTTTTTATTTCTAACGCTTTTAAAATTGTGCTTGGCATCAAAGAAATGCATTTTTTCTTAATTATACGCAAAATTTTCAAAAATTATTGATCTTCGATATTTTCAGGAAATTTACTTAAGTTGGAACAAGAATGAAAATTACAACAACTTGTTACATATCTGCACACTGCATGCAGCAATGTCCAATTTAAATGAAATTCTGTTAAGACACAAACACTTAATTAACTTTTTAAAGAACTTTTATCTGTAGATTAACATTAAAATTCTCTTAGCCTGAAAAAAAAATAATAATAATAAAAAAAACTTGGTCCAAATTCGCAAAAAATATGAAAAAAACGGAAAAATTAAAAAAAAATAAATTTCAAAATTTTTAATTGGAGGTAATTTTACCAACATTTTCTAGCTTCTGAATCATTTTTATGATATTCCAATAAGATCTAATAACTTTATTCAACGTCTAAAAAAATTTAATTTGTGGGTTGACATTTAAAAAAAACTTAGTCCAACGGCAAAAGATACGAATAATAATAATAATAATAATAATAAATTCCATTTTTTTAGCTGGAGGTATATTACTGACCATCGTATAGCTTCTGTCCAATTTTGACACAATTATATAAAGATTAAATGACTCTATTCAACCTATGAAAAACTTGTTCAATTGTTGAAGCCGACACCGACGACGACGGAATTTGGGTCACACGGTCTGGCTTCCGAAACTTTCGTCGCAGGCGAGACAATAAGTAAACCTACTCCTTAGTCCTGTTAGTACAAAAATAATACAATCTAATACGGCTTAAGTACGTTTTAACGAAGAAAATCATAATGAAATGAAAATATCATAAATTTAAAATTGATATGAAAATAAAATACCAGTTACACAGATTTATAGGTATATTTTTATTTATTGTATAGCAGCATAATATTTCCCTAAGAGATCAACCAAATGTAAGCGTGCAATAAATTTCCATATTGCACTATTTCAAATATGACTTAAATTTCATCGACAACCAAAATCCCATTTTTACAGAATTTTAGCGTTGCTATACAATAAAAGGGTTATTCCATGAATATTGGGTATTATTATACCTCCTGTAAGAAAGTTCTTTTATAGTAAAACAATTTTATTTTCGCATAGTTTTAAAAAGAAATAGCGTTGACTGCACTATTGCAATAGTATGCACTGCTGTTGTGAAGACTATTGATTTCTACGCCAATCATCATTTAAAGTAGTGTCGTCCGCTACAGCATTAAGGTTATTTTTTATTTGACAGTTTTCATACTTTGGAAATATTTTAGACAGAAAAGAACTATTTATCAATGTAACTTTTCAAAATAGTCAACAGTCGGTATAATAATAATATTAATGTTGTGTTTTACATTGACTTTGGAAAATAGTAGCCAGGGTGATGGACAATAGTGCACTCCCCTTCGGGTCGTGCACTATTGTCCATCACCCTGGCTACTATTTTCGCATAGTCAATGTAAAACACAACATTATTATATAAATATTATCCCTCGTAGAATATATATTGCACTCGCAAGCTCGTGCAATAAAAAATTCTATTTGGGACAATATTCCCCAATATTCATGCAATAACCCTATATTATCACGAAGAATATATTCATCTTTTATTTACTAGTAGTCACGGATGATTATGTAATGCACGTGATATGAATGTATGTTATTTGAAAATGAAATAAATACCAGCAGCTGAACATTAACTGTCATCTTTTTTTTCAATTGTTACTCACCATTTTGTCGACTTTGAAACATATTGTTGTATTCATTGGCAACGACGTCATATTTATCATTAAACGTCTGAAAAAAAAATATTAAAACACATTTAATCCAAAATTAACAGCGTAGGGATATGGAGTAAATGCAAATGAAACAAAGTACATGTAGTATGTTTTCCTGCAAATACTCTGTTTTCAATTAGCCAGGTTGGCGTTTCTCGTGCGTCAAATATTATTAGTTACACAGTGCGGAAATTTATCCGATAAATTCCGTATTTGGACAATTCAGCACTGTTTAATGAATTTACCCTTATTTCACAAGGAAGGAAAATCCATACCCTGTAACATTTTTTATCTTTTTTTGTGATTCCTAATAAATCTTGTATTAGGACAATACCACTTTGTACTAATAGAATACATATAATTTATTCTGATTTTGAAATCACATCTTAACCATTATTTTTTCCACAAAGTTTAAAATTCAACAACAGTTTATGTATACAAACTATACATTGTAGGAGGTATAAACATAAAATCAAAAACTTTGAAAATTACCACACAAGTGCTATTGTGATCATCTTTTTTTTACCTTTCGGTTTCGTCGGAGATGTTTGCATTTCCAACAGGATCCTAGGTTAAGCTATGCCCCTTAGTGTGAGATATCGTGTATGAGGCAAGAACATAAATTTGGATGGACAACCAAAGACTTTTATTATCAATTTTGTTTTAATTGGGAAGCGGTTTCGGGGGAGAAGATCTTACACTGTTCGGACGGAGGGACGAGCGGATGCATGAAATACGACTGATAGCCCAACCTCACTCTGGTTTTACCAATAGCTAGGTGAGCTAATAACAATACTATAAGTAGCTATAAAATTAACGCTAAAAATATTTCCGGATTTATTTGTGACATAAGGGTAACTTTTTGCTTTTTGTTCCATGAACATGATGAAAAATTTTCAAAATTCACAAATTAACCGTTGACCCAGTTTGAAATAAAGTGAGCCGCAATAGGCCATGTTGTCCTCTTTCCGAAGTAAAAAAAAAATAATCCAATTTCGGCCAAAATCGTCGGACTAGTAGTGTATATATTTTTTGTTATCTAAGTAGTTTTCGTTGTTGCAATTATATTACAAGTGCGAGACTCCTGTATACATCCTACCAGACGAGCGTCCATCTTTTAACATTTGAAAATATAAATATATGTTAAACATGAATAAGCGTATGCAAATTTAAATAATATACACTTGGCCATAAGTTAAGGACCATCCATATTTCAATTTGAGCTGAACTTTAAATAGTAAATTTAATATTTTAATTTTCAAGAAATGTTTTAAAATTACTTTAAGGTGAAATTATCAAAATTACAAGAAAAAAATCCTTAAGGTATTCTAGGCACACACAAAAATGCATATACCATGGCTACTTAAAAATGGGGTGTAAAATGGGTGTTGAATGCAAGGAAACAAGTTTCACTGAAATGTACGATTTTTTGTGGAAAATCCCGCTATCAGAAAATGAAAATTTCATATTGTCGAAATAAGCACACATACAAGAAGAAAATAGTATTTTTGAACCTTTGGATTCGTCATCATTTCATGTCGGGGGATAATCTGTTTTAATACAGTTTTGAAGCGTAATTTATCAAGAAATTGTCAAGAAATGGCAGGATTAAGACTTCATGGTATTGTAGTCTGTTGTTGCATTGAACTTACTAAAAGTAATCTTATTCATACTAATTTTTGAATTTATCTAGTCTATCAACGCCATGGTGACACACTTTTTTGTCTACAAAAATTGCATTTTTTGGCATAAAATTTCTTTAATGCAATTGACGTCAGTTCTGACATTTGCTGTTGCATAGAAATGGATGGAATTGTTGTTTTGTTCATATAGGAATAAATTAAAATAAAAAAATTGGTATTTTTAAACTCGTTCAAAACAGAAATATGATATTTTCCCATCTTTACCAAATATGACAATTTTCATTTATCAATATTTTCCTATCTAAACTGTAAAAATTAATGAAATTTGGAAGCAATTGCCTTTAATAATGATAAAATGCTCATAATTTTCTGTCAGAACAACTTTCAAACACTTTAAATAAAGTTTTCATAGATTTTTGATGAAAAACACCCCCAATAATTAAGCCGTAACATTTCATAAATTTGGCAAACTTCCAATAACAACTATTAACAGATGTTAAAGAAACTTAATCAATAAGAACACATTTTGTCAGATTTCAACGTCAAAATAGCCATTTGATTCGTTTTCACTCTTTTTGATAACCTTTGGAAACAAGGGTAGTTCAACTTTGAAGTAACGATGTTTCATTATGCATGTTTGCAGTGTTATTCTCCTTCTTTCAAAACCTAAGACAGCCTTCCAATGCATTATGCTTAGTACACCAAACATGTTAAAGCGCAAGATACAAATTCAGAAATATGACTTTGAAATAACCTTCACATCGGATGGTCCTTAACTTATGGTCCTTCACTTTTGGCTAAGTGTATATTATTATAATAAAATAAATGAATTGACTGAAAAAAAATGCAGCACCATCCACAAACCTGCTCAAATCGCAATAAAAATCCGATGCATTATAAATGGTTCAAAGGTGATGTTAAAATGAAATAAAATGACTTTCCAAGGAATTTTTCATTACTAACTTTTACATATTTCCAACCATTGGCAATTTACTTAGAATGTTCAGGTTCATTTTGTCACGTTTAAATGAAGTTTTGGGGGAATATTTATATTTTATACCGTAATGATAATAACGAACTTTTTTTAATGAAAGCCGCTGTTAATTTTTCGAAAAAAGTTAGGAATCCTGTATAATGTTGAACAAATGTTAGCAAAAATATAAAACACAAGATGTAAAATTAGTAAACGGAGTGAACAACGTTAAACCAAAACGTTATTTGACATAATGGGGTGACATTTGATTTTGGTTGGGGGGGGGGGGCATGGGCGATTTGTTTTGTTTATAAATAATTGAAAATCTTTGTGATAGTGAGAATACATATCCTAATCTTCTTTGTCTTGAAAATAAAATAATTGAATTCTAATTTGATAATAGTATACACTTATTGACTGGCTATGAGAACAATAGCAAGTTTATGGTTTCCCCAAGACGCAACTATTTCCTGAGGCGAAGCGGAGGGAAATAGTTGGTGTCGAAGGAAACCATAAACTCGCTAGTGTTCGAATAGCCAGTAAACAAGTGTTTTATTGTACTGAATCAAACATCAAAAGTATCAATAACAACGGCGGTGGAATACCGAAGGAACAAAGAACAAGATTACATAAATCAAAGTCCAGAGACGAGACAAATTAAAGCAATAACACCAAAAGACGGAAGACAAAAGACACCACATGCCCACAAAATACACGAATACTACATATACAATACAAAAAAAAACTAAAGCCCTAGGTATAATAATGTTTTCATATGCAAATAAATAATTTGATATTGCATCTGGTGAAAATAAATAGTTTGTTTGAGATGGACATGAAAATAGATATTTTTTCTAGGCCAAATCGTCCGAGCCTCTCCCCATAAAATCAAATGGTGGTCTCCAAAAATTAAGAAGGACCGAACCAATACTCTGCCTAAATGCATAATATAGATCAATTCGATGGAAAAGACTGGTTAGTCAGTGAACGGTGTTTTTATCTATATCTTGACGAGAACACGTAAATAAACAAAATAAAAGAAGAGAGAAGAATAAAGACGAAAAGGGTCAACCGTTTCTGATTGCAACTGAAAAAGGAGGAGAAACTGGAAGGAAAAAGGTGCATAACATTTCAGTTTAATTTCAGTCTTAAATTACTTCCAATTTCATTTGAAATTACGGTGCGACAAAATCAAAACTCCTTTTGTAGCTATGTATTTTTACGATATGGTGCGAAAACTGCAGTTAAAAAACTTCATTTAAACGTAACCTCCCCTGAAAATGACCATTATAGATGGCCACGAATATTAGAAAAATAAAAATAAATCGTAAATGGCCGGTCTTTATTATCTATAGTGGTTACCGCGCATATATATTTTTTTTTTCTTCTATCCAGCAACTGGTCGTTTAAGTCTTAGCACAGGCAGTGGGGGATCATTCCCATTTAAAGGTATTTACATACTAGAATGGGCCTGTTTTTTGCAGTGGTTTTAGTAATTTTGGGATATTGGATCTACAAAAATGTGTCGTATCTGAGCGCAGGCTGTAAAGCTCTCCGAGATTACGGAGCCCATTCTATGTCTGTGAAGGCTTGGAGCCCAAGTGCTTGAACCCGTTACACCAGTGCTTGAACCTGGAACCCCACGTTAAAGAAATGATGGAGCCCGTAGCCCAGGGCCTTTGTCATTCCCACACTTGGGGACGCCCGGTAAGCCACTACGTGGTGTAAACCACGTGATATAGACGGGGCACTAGGAAACAAGGTGCTGGTATAGATATAAAACTAATTTTTCCTGGTATATTACACTACACTGGGTATTTTGTCTTTATTTTCATTGAAAATGTCAAGAGTTACATTATCAAAGCTTCCGCAATTCCGAATAAATTGTGGGTACACAACGTAGTCAAATATCTTCCTTGTGACATATTTGACAAGTGCAAATCAATAATGATTTAAAGTTAACCTACATATCTAATTTAGTTATATTTAAACTGATAGGTGATGTGTAACTAATTTTAAACTTTACAGGTAATTCTCTGTAAACCGGCTGTTCCACCTTAAGGACAATGTAAACAAAAACATACCGAGTCTATGTATTTTACAAACACATCAGCGCGGCAATCACAACACATTTGACTGGAATCTCGAGTGCATTTCATG
>MJUU01057189.1:0-10275 GCA_002080025.1 Modiolus philippinarum | reverse complement strand
GTTACAGATTCAAAATCTATGTACAAAATTTTTTCTAAAGATGGCATACTTAAAAACTACTATTCAGATACTGATCTTGTAGATTTGAGAAGTGTTTGCTTTCCTGGGTTAAATGCAGTAGATCCTGCAACTCTCCCTGAAATTTCACATATTCAGGCATGTCAAAAAAATCGTTCATTGAGTGAGGATTGTGTAACAGCAACAGTTTGTAATTGCTCTGGGAAATGTAATACAATGAGATGTTCTTGTAAAAAATCCAAAATTCCTTGCTCCACCAAATGTCACAGACAGATATCATCTAAATGTTGCAACAAATGAACAGTTGAATTAGCCTTTGTCATTTGTCATTTTTGTATTTAGTTTTCATGAATTAAAGTGTTGTAAAATGCATATTTTTTTTAACATGGTCATTTTTTTTCAGCTTTGAATGTCAGTAATATCCGGAATCCTCCTGAACAAAAAATCCAGTATAATTCTGGATCATACTAGAAATTCAGTAGGATCTGGAATCCTCCTAGTACAAATCAGGATATCTCAATTTCTCCTAGTAGAAATTGGAATTCCATTTTGTACTGGATTAAATCCAGTACAAATTGGAATTCCAATTATTCCCAGTAGAAATTGGAATTCTAATTTGTACTTGATTAAATCCAGTACAAATTGGAATTCTAATTTGTCCCAGTAGAAATTAGAATTCCAATTTGTACTAGGAGGATTCCGGATCCTACTGGATTCCAATTTGTACTGTAACATATATATATAGTAATTAGACTATGATGATCCAAAACAATGTAGAGCAGTTGTGAAATTTATCCTATAAATATATGATTTATTGTTAAAAATAAATCTTTTATGGATAATACTATACAAGATGCTATAGATACTTTTTATAGGATACTAGATAATTTGATGGTGCATTAAATAAGTACATAAGTAATTGACAAGCTGTTCCTTTTCATAAAACAAATCCTTGAAAATCAGATTAAAATCATCTTTCCCGGACCTGAGTTTTAATTTTACGATCACATTATATTGTGTCGATACGAGGGTGATTTGCTAATTTGAAGGTAAGGTCTTGTAGTTAGAACATACATGGTGTATACTTTGTTGAGAATTTACATTATGTGCAGACCATTATGCGTATCCTTTGAACTAACCATTAGCACGGTTTTGAAGGAGGGGTCACAAATAGCTTGCCATGGAAATATAGTAAGTAAGGTGTCTTCATTTTTTTGCAGTTTACCTAGTGTAGATTGGTGTTGATTTGTCGTAGATCATGCAAACATTTGCCTCTATATCTTTATTTACTTTTAATGGCATGAATAAAACTAATTATTTGTAGCTATAGGGACGTCTCCTGTTTTTTTCTTAATTTTTTTTTATCTAATCCCTTAAGATAGTGAATATATTCATAGTTCCTTTCATTGAAAATTGTCACTTTTGCACATAGATCAGAGATGGGGGTAGCAGTGTACTGTAAATGCAATCTCTCTGTAATATCTATGCATTCAAAGAACGGTTAATTCTCTCGGTGGGAAGGCTTCCCATGTCCGTTTAGTTCCTACCATAGACCCTTATATTTAAGGTTTGTGTGCCCTGTATTACTTAACTCGAATAATTCAAACCCTCTCCGTATCCGATTCTCTCCTTCTAAAAAAGGGATGAGGTCTTGTTTATTAATACATTAGTAAAAAATATTTTGATATTTTACCTGATGATTTTATAACTTAATTCCATATTTAGAGAATACAATAGAACTATATGGGAAATGCCCTTTACCAAAATTCAACGGAATATTTTTTCTATAATATGTATAAGTAGACATACAATTCTTTCCAAACTTTGTATGTCTATTGGTAAGATATAGAACTTCAATTTAAATTAAAAAAGATATGTCACGGACCTTTTGAAAAAGTTATTTCAAGAAACATAAAGAATTTGTTCGTCTTTTTAAGAAAGGGGAGATAACTTAATTAGAGTAATTTGGGACCCCAAAATAAAAAAAGCACATTTTTTTGGAAAAATTAAAATAAATGTGTTTTGTTAAGATACTTTTGACAAATTCAAAAGAGAATTGGGATCAACTACCTTATTCTCTTAACAAACTTAGAAAATTTGACCTATTCAATGTATTTCAGTATAGTATAGAATTATCTCCTTTTAATAAAACGTTTTGAATTTTTGGCAAATATTAAATATTTTTCTTACAAACTTGATACTTATTGTTCATTTTTTATTTAAATTATTGTATTTAAGATATACAAAATAATTAAGACAACATTGAATTTTTGCTTAGATGCGCAATGATGCCCAGTCAGTTTAGACACCCCAACTACCTTAACTCGATGTGAGAAATTTCATAATCAACGTAGTTCTCGTTGTAGAAACAATATTTTCCTGAAGTAGAAACAGTGTCAAGACTAAAGAAAAACTAGCAAAGGAACGGAAAAGCAAAAGTAAAATGTTAAAGTTTCGGAACAATTATTCAGATGATAAAACTGGGACTAATATAACGACCTCTGTAATAATCACATCTGTTTGGTTGTTAAATTTTGGTATTAGCTTTATCAAAAGTCATTAGATTGTATATTTAATATCTCTTTTAGGTCTGGTGAATACGAGGAAAAAAAATACCGAAAGTGGCATAATTGTTATTTTTTAATGATGTTAATTTATCCAATATTTTGGAGATTAAAAGTTTAATGTCTCATTATTGAAGCAAATAACTATCTTTTTTACCGTTATATTCATTCAATTCGAACATTCATTTTTTTTGTTGTTGGAGGAAACCTAACGTTTGCGAATATAGGACATCATGTACTATTTATCGAATTACTAGCTACACACTATATTTAAAGAACGTCATGTGACGTCAAAATAAACCAATCACATCGCACAAATATTTTCATAAAATAAGAGGACTGGATTATACTACTTTACATTTTTCATATTATCGGCAATATGTACATTTTCCTCCTTGATCTTGCTGACTGATATTGTCAGTATCTCCGTACTGACCTGATACAAAAAAATATCAGGCAATGACGTAACGGATATGACGTCATATTTTTTTTGACGTTGCCGATAAAACAATAATGGTAGTTTTGAAGGTCAGAAACTAGTATCACGGACTCGCAGCGATATTGTGATATTTTTTGTTTCGACCTTCAAAACTGCGATTATTCTATATAAATAAGAGGACTGGATTTTCCTACTTTACATATAAATGCAAGCTATTAAAGCCTTTTTGCTATTCGCTACTGAATAGAAAATTTCTTATAAACGGATAGCATTGTGGGTTATTGCAATGATATTCATACTTAAAAGTTTTTTTTATATATTAGGTAAACATTCAATTAAATATAATTTCAAATTCTCCTATGAACTTTTTATGTATTTTCTTCAAGAATCTATGCCAATTCTGCTATATATTTTTAGAAATATTTTTTCAAGTTTATACAGCTTTATTATTTTACTTCTTTTCAGATTCCGTTTTCCGCCTGTTGAGTCACAAATACCAGAGATGTTTTAAAACTATGTTTTGTTTAAAGCCACAATTGTTGAGGAAAATCTTTTATAAAAATTGCAATGCAAAATTGCTACAGATATTTTTCCTTTTCTCCGGTGTTTACGTGTACTTTGAAGTAAGAAGAGTATTGTTTTCTAATAAGTATGTCTGTGAATTTCAAGACCATTATAAATTGGACGATTCTGTCAGAAAGTTATTGAAGGCACGTCATATACATTGCCATTCTTGGACCGATTTTGTTTATTTCAACAAATCTGGATATTTAGTTTACAATTCATCGGCTATTCAACAAGCAAATTTCAATGAAATTCTTTTGAAATGTGAATATGCTGCTATTTTGATGGATGGGTTAAATGGTATTAAAATACTTGACAAAACAGCCTTTTCGAAACAAGTCTATGTCGGATATGAATTTATACATGTAAATTGTAATTACACTAACAACATTTCAGTGTATTCAAATATACTTTTTAATTTAAATACACAAATAAATAAACGTGTATTGCTGAACGAATCAGAATCACAATTAAGCATAGTTATCGTCGGCTTTGATTCAGTTTCTCGATTTCTGGCAGAACAGAAATTGCCACAAACTTTGGACTATTTGGAAAATAAATTGGGTGGATATGCATTTAAAGGTTACACAAAAGTAGGTGATAACACACTTCCAAATCTGTTGGCCGTTTTGACAGGAAAAACACTATCCGAAAGTATTCTTTCCCTGTTATCAAAACCGTTGTTGTATGAAGAAGTGCTAAGAAGAGGATACATCGACTGTTATGCAGCGGATTGGGCTGAATATTTAATACCGTTCCTTGTTAGATATCCAAATTATACACATTATCTACGTAGCATTGTTTTAGGACGAGAAAATAAAATGTTCAAAATATATCAAAGAAAATCAAAAACAATGAAAATTATTCACATGAACAATAATCCACAATGTTTTGGGAACACATTCAAACATAATATAGTTTTTGAATACACAAAACAGTGCATAGAAAGATACCATGGTAAACGAAAATTCGCATTCTTGTGGAATGCCCAATTAGCCCATCATTCCCCACATGAGTTGTCTTTAGCTGACAAGGATACTGCAAGATTCCTACAATGGATGAATTCAACAGGAAATTTGGATAGAACTGTCTTAATTTTGATGAGTGATCATGGTTCACGTTACGGTCCTTTAGGACGACATGCGATTGGAAGAGCAACTGGCAACTTACCGTTAATGACATTGTACATTCCGCCTTATTTACAAGAGAAATATCCACAAATGAACAATAATTTAAAACAAAACACAAACCGGCTTACAACACCTTTTAATTTACACGAAACACTCAAAGACGTTTTATACCAAAAATTTGGCAAGATAGACGAGTCCTTATGGCCTACCTTTCAAACAAGAGGCATCAGTCTTTTTAAAGAAATTCCATTGCAAAGAACATGCTACGATGCCTCAATAGTAGAGAGTTATTGTCCTTGTTACAGAAGTGAAAATATTTCAATAAAAACCAACGAAGTGAAACACGCAGTTCATTTTGCAGTGTCCAAGATAAATGAAATGACTTCGAAAAGTGGCTTCAAATGTCACCGTCTTGAAGTTGTTTCGATAGATTCTGCACAGATCCAATACACACCGTCTGTATCATACGGGACGAATGGAGACCGATACATTGTTGTGTTCAAAACAAAACCTGGATTTGGTATTTTTCAAGCCATTGTTGATCACAGAACGTTTACTGATATGAACTTAGTTGGAGAAATTGATAGACTCACTGCCTACGGGAATCAATCGTACTGTATCACAGAAAGACTTGCGCTCTCAAATCTCAGAAAGTTCTGTTATTGTTTATAACTCGTGAATATACCGTATATCCATAGCATAGCAAGTTGGACAAAGTTTAATAGTCGAGCGGAGAAAGTTACCGTCAACAAATATAAGTAGTCAGGCTAACCGTTCTCTAATTGGTAAAATGAGTCAAGAAATATCAAAAATATGGAATAAAAAAGATAACAGGAAACACCTACAATGGCCGAAAAACATAGCCACATGCCACAAAGTAAATAGGAACTGCACAATAAAAAACAAAACACAAACATGAACAACGATAGGAACTCGGGACAGCCGGACTTGGTACCGGCACTAGCAAAAGCCAGCGGTAGGGTTAAACCGGTTTATGGGTACCCAGACCTCCCCTTTTCGCTGTCCCGTTTCCCTAAAGTATAATAAACATACTGGCAGGTAGGAGATAGACTTGTGATTTTCGGACTTGTCTTTCAATATATGTTCAAATCAAACAGAATTGTCAAGAAACGGTGTTGCTTCCTTATGAAAGAAGCTTTTTTTTTGGTCTGTTGTGTCTACAGAAATCCATGTACCCTTCGGGAAGTTTTGAATTTGATTTTCTTCCCTACTGCGACAGTGTTTTTCCAGCACACTGGGCTCGTCGAGCTAGCCGGCAGTTTTGCGGCGAACACTCCTTGACCCATTTTTCTTAATAACGTTTTTGTCTTATTCTTTTCTCCTTAGGTTGTGGTCTTGGAGTTAGTAGGAAAAATACGGGAAACGGGGAATGTGTCAAAGAGACAACGACCCAAAGGGGAGTAATAACAACTCAAAGTCACCTTAAGATCTTCAATGAACGGTGAAGAAATCCCACACCCAACGACAGGTCGGAGTTGGCCCCTAAATAAAGAGAAATAAAGTTCAGCGAAATAAACACCATCCTAGACTCCCATAGACATAAAGTGAACTAACTAGAAAACAGACAAGACACACAAAGGCTTAATAAATTTCCTAACTTAGGACAGGCGCAAACCTGCTGCGGCGGGGTTAACTAGTTTTATTGGGCCCAAACCTTCCCCCTATAGCCAATGTGATAAATAAATAAAAAACAATCGTAACAACAATAAAATTCAGTTGGCAACAGGACTGAGTCAAATGTGAAAAATGAAGCTGAAAGAACTAAATATACGGACATAAACATGAAATCACAAGAGACTACTAGCAGTTAACTAGACCCATTACCAACTGGCAAAAATACTGTGCCCTCAGTATACAGCTTCCACCAAGATCCCTTCCTGTGAGGAGTTTAGCATAATGATTTCATGTATATACCGGAATATAACCCATGCAATACTGATTTTAGAAATTAAGAATGTGTTTAGTTAAAATGCAAAGACCCTATTAAAAAATCAATGTTAATACCAAAGAAGGCCATACGTAATGACTTGATGACAATATCGTAATTATAACCCTTATGAATTAGACGATTTAAAGGTTTTATAAGTTTGTTAGGCGAGCTTAAGTATTTTTTACTCTTATGTAAAATATTACCGTAAAATTACCGTAAAATAAGGCATGTGAAATGCCAGACTTGATTAGATGCTAAGTCTGTATATCGATTATAAAATTTAGTAAAGGTTAACTAGTTTATGATAACGAAAACCCTGATGTTATGAAAAGATTCCGTTCATTAAAATCGCAAACTTTATTACATACTCGAGCAAATCGAACAAGTTGAGATATGCAAACACCATATGATGGCGCTAATGGAACATCGCCATCCAGATATGGATAATCAATTATGGAAAAAGAAAAGTCCTTTTATCATAAATTTTAGTATATAATTTACCATTCGTTATATCGAAATTGTTGTCTAAGAACGGACAATGATGATTATTAGAATTGGCTTTATTCAAAGTAAGTTCATTCGGGTAGATGTCTTTATAATACGTATTGAAGTCGTCATTATTTAAAGTTAAAATATCATCAAAATATCGGAAAGTGTTATCAAACTTGTCAATTAAATGCTGTTTAGATGGGTCTTTGCTTATGTTGGTCATGAACTGAGAGTCGCAGCAGTGCAAAAAGAGGTCCCCTATAAGTGGTGCACAATTGGTACCCATAGGAATTCCTATGACCTGGCGATAAATAGAGTTACCGAAACGAATGAATATATTGTCAAGGAAAAATTCAAATGTTGAAATCATATCAAAACAAGTCAAATTAATTGAGTTCTTTTGTTTTGTATTACTAAAATGTGTTTTGAAGGAATTAAGCTGTAGATGTCTTAAATGTAGTCTTATCTAAAGCACAGAGCAAGTCATAACTTAACATAAAAATATAATTCGCATTTCATGACATTACAAAATAAAAGAAGCTGTTCCTTCTGTCTTATTGGTAGTAAAGTGCCACAACTTGCGGTTTTACTTAATTTTTAAAATAAAACTGTTTTTATCCTATATAAACGATGCATATATTAAACGATTGCATTAAAATTTTTCACGTGATAATATTTAACACTCAAACAATAACTGTAAAACATCTGACATTTGAAACTGAATAGAGAATTAGAATCAAAATATTGACATTTAAGTCGGTAAGTTTGTGGTCATTACAACTTAAAGCTCTTCTGTGCACATAGAAATAGAAGATTTTGACCCCCCCCCAAAGAAAAAAAAATCGCCAATGTCATCTATAGCCCGAGCTTATAATAAGGGAGACAATTCTTATTTTGATAAAATTTCCAAAGTGTAGATACGTTTTATTAGCTAGGCTATGGAATAGCCTAGCTATATAGATAGTTCTTGGGGTGAAGTGAGGAGTACGCTTGCGCAGTGAGGAGAACGCATGCACAGAAGACTATTGACCAATAGGAATTTCAGATTCTCGAAAATCAAAATGGCGTCCAGTTTCGTCCTGATAAAACGGGGCGGGGTATAATTTTTCTGTTTCCTTGTGGAAGTTGAAAAGTATTATAAACATTTACTATAGATGGTACTGGGAACAGGTTTGTACAGGATGATGGGATTGGTATTGCAATATCGCTTAGCCAGATTTATAAATATAGATATGATAAAAAGAATAAGAACAGTAATGTATAAATTTAAAAACAGAAGTTAATAAATAAAGATGAGGTAGTGTGCAATAATCAATAATATACAAATACTATAAAAGACTTTTCAATTGTGTTAAACAAAGCGTGATTGTAGTTTGTGGAAATACTTGGGCAATGGAGAACTAAAGGTGGAAAGAGATAGAATTGCGTTATTGCGGAAGAATAAAGAGCTACCCTAGGAAAATGCAAAAACAAAAACATAAAAAAGTCAAAAGCACGAAACTACTTTGAGTTGCTGTTGGCATAGAATTAGAGGTTTGATTGAATCAGTGACTGTTTTATCACATGTGCAGACCAACAGAAGAAATTACAAAGAAGTACCGAGAAAGGCTTACTTCAAGTATTGATTTGAGTATACAAATACATCATGAGCCACCACACCCTTGTCAATCAAACACGCAATTTTCTATCTAAGGCTATTCCATAGCCTAGCGTATCGTTTTTATTTCATAAAAACCATTATCCGATTTATATCATCCACTTATGTTTATAAAGCCCCCTCGTGTTTTCTAGTTTATTTGAAATTATCGTTTTCGACCTGGCACGACGGACTGGAACAACTGGACTGGTGATAGCTTCAAATACTTACAGAACAAATCAAAGTCATCGACCCAGCTGTGACAAATCAAGGATAAGGGGAGGTACATTTGTCTATTTTGCCTATTTTCCGATTTTTTAAAAATATGACTACCATAAGGAACATAGCTTAATATCGGACACTGTGGGAAAACAATGGCCCAAAATTACTATAAGAGGCAACAATCCACAAGGAAACTGCACAAGAAAAAATGAAAGACAAAAGTGAACAACGATACCAATACGGATACCCGGACTTGTTATCGACACAAGCAGCAGCCAGGTATTGGGTTAAACCGGTTAAAGGGTACCAAAACCTCACCTTTCTCTATCTAATTTCCATACAGTATAATAAACATACGAATAAAACCCAATGCAGGTAAACTTCTAACTTCACTACTACTATCTTGAAAAAGAAAAGAATGAGACAAAACGTATAATTTGGAAAAAGGAGTGCTAGCCGCTAATCTTCCGGCTAGTTTAAGGAGCCTTGTCTGCTGGTAAAACACTGTCGCCCTCCGGAAGAAAAATCAAACTTAAAACTTTCTGAAGGGTTTCGTAAAGAATCTTAATATATCTCAATAGACATTGACAGCATCATTGAGAAGTCAGCATGTATGTAAAATCTTCAGAGCCAATTTAACGGAATCATACAGAATTACCTTTCGATATCTCATATTTCATAAAGAATGCAAGTTAGGTCCCAGTGTTTCTAGATTTTCTTATTATAAGTTTCTGATGTTTTTGGATGTGATACTACGGTAAGGTTACGTTCATTAAAGTTTTCAAGAGGACAACAAACGTGTGCGCATTGTACTAGTACGTCGACAAACGAATACGGAAGCAAAAATGATGACAGAGGGAATTCCAAAATCAAAAATCTAAAATCACGGCAAATCATATCCAATGCGAATTGAAAAAGAACAAAACAAACAAAAATGAACAAGAACGCCACAAAACTAAAGCACTTACAGTGTGAACCCCTACAGAAATTGAGGTATAATCAGGTGCTCCGGAAGGGTAAGCATGATCTGCTCAAGCCGTAGCACCCGTCACACTGCTAGTGAAAAGTCCGGTTTTGTCACAGTCGGTGTTTGTCAGTCCGGTAATAAACTGTGGATCTACCCAAAGATGTCTATTCTCATTTGTGAAATAGAAACACACATTGTAACGGTCTGTCAAATCATGATGACGACCGTAAAACTTCTGTAGTGACAATTTTTTTTTGTAATTCTTTATTTTTGCAATTGGTACTAGCACATTACA
>MJUU01057188.1:2731-22775 GCA_002080025.1 Modiolus philippinarum | reverse complement strand
TATATATTCTGTTTTTAAAGCTCTGTACTAGGATGATATGGTGTTATTAAGAGTTCATTATATTTATTATTTATTTTAGCAGCTCTTACATATTGTATATTATTTTGACTCTCCAATATTTATAAATTGAATAACAAAAAATACTGAAGTTACTCTCAATTTAGTTTCTGCAAATGACCATTTCGAAAACTTATGTCCCTTCAGTGGAGATCAAATCAAAACATTTGAAAGACCATAAACCTAAATTTTGTAAAATCTGATAGAGAACAATAACAGAATACCTCAATGAAAAGCCAGAATTAGATAAGGACAGAGCTATGCAAGAGGGAGATACTCCTTACTTTTAAGTAAATTTTCTGAAATTTTGAAATTGCAATTTTCCAAATAAATCAGCTTTTCGGATCGGCACCGAAATACTGACTACTTGGCTGGTAGATACTGAAATCAAAATCATCCCTTTTTATCGTAAATTTTAGATTTTATTTTACCAGAGTCAACGATGATAGTTAGATCCAGAAAAGGGGCAATATTTGGAATCATTGTTAGCTTTATTAGAATGAAGATGTTGTGGGTAAATGATGTCGACATAATCTAAAAACTGGGGATGTCATAAGTAAGGATATCGTCAATATACCTGCTGTTATCATTGAAAATAGAAATAAGTTGATCACTGTTTTGTATGGTTCTATTTTATAATTTTTTCATGAAGTCACGTTCGTAACAGAAAAGAAAAAGATCTGCAATGAGAGGTGCACAATTTGTACCCATAGGAATTCCAATGACCTGTTGATAAATAATGTTGCCAAAACGAACAAAAAAGTTGTCAAGCAAAAGATTAAGTGCTTAAATCGTATCACCACATGTCCAGGGGGAATGATTGTTGTAAGTTATATTCGAAAAGAATCCTTGCTTTATGTTACAACAAATAAACTGCAGTCCAAAAAATTTAATAGACCATATAATCAGTTGTCCCAATTTAGCTTTCATCAAATTATGTGGAAGCGTTGTTTAAAGTGTAGAAAAATCATAACTGTCGATAGATGAAACTGGTTTTTGTATTGATTGCAATTTATCTAAAACTTCAATAGAATTTTTTACACACCAAAAGTAATTAACAGCAGAGTTCTGATAAGTTTTTTCACAATATCTTATAATTAACTCCTTTATACAGAAAGTGCACTAGTTAAATGGATGGACAAGGTAGTAGTAGAACAGATAACGTTGCTCGATGGATACCGAAATAAAGCGATGCTTGTAGGGTTTTTTCGTGAGGCTTAGGAATCCAGTACATTGTAGGCAAGGTGTTATCTTGAGGTGGAACTTGGAGCATTTCTGCATCCTTGTAATGTTGTTTGGTGAGAGTTTGTTCATCACAATTGATGCGTTTGAAAGTATTAGACTTGGCAAATTCGTTTTGTTGGACATCGATACAGTATTTCTTTCAAATGACAGCAACGTTGTTGGAAGCTTTGTCAACAGGTACAAACACATATTTTTTGCCAAGATCTCTCAATTTAGACATAGTTCTATTAACAGACAGCTTAGAATGTGGCTCATTGTAATTATCTTTATAAAAAAATAATTCTATTGGTGACTTTGGTAATAATCGTATCTTTGAACAAATCAAGTGCGTGTTTGTCTGCACTTTCGCGTTTGCACCAATTTATACAATACTTAGTGACTGCATCTTTAATGATATCAAAACAAGCTTGCCAGTTCATTTTGGAAGATTGGCGATACTTAGGCCCCTTTCTAAAGAACCGTTTAACTTCTTTATCTTCAATTATGTTTAAATTTCCCGTTACAATATGTCCGCAAAGGTCATAGCGGTATGGTGACATGGAACAGTCTCGTCTGCTGGGGTAGTTCTTCTAATAATCAGCATCACAGGTGGTAGAACTGTCTGTATATTTGAAACCAACAAAAGATATATTCAAAACATGGTTATAGTGTGGTTATCTGTGGATTTGATCCACATTTACAGAGTTGTCACTGTCTTTTCTTCCCATCCACCAAAGATAGTGATGCTAAAACACGGAACGGGATATGACATGGATTATGTCCGGTATGTTTGGTTCCCTTCGCACCAAAGTTTCGGTTCAAAATTAATAGATTAAATCAAGAGAATAATTTAAATCCAAATATTCTATAAAATAAAGATATTTGGAACAGTTCATTTGCTGATGACAACTTATGTCTTTTTGATGAGAGAAAAAAAATAACAAAAACCTTTGGAAGATAAAAAATAAAAATAATTATATTTAAAAGTTGTAAACGCATTAATACGTGGTATTTTTCATATTATTTTACAAACTAGAGATAAAGTATAGCATTTCGAATATCTATTTCCTCTTCAGCGATTCCAAAATATTAAAATAGTATGATCAGTCAACAAAAATGTTTTGCTGTTACAAAACAAAAACAAAGCGCAACAAGGGATTTTTTTGAGATTATTTTCAGAATTTTTTCTTATTAATTAAAGGTCACACCGATTATTATTCAGAGAAATTGCTTAATCCAGATTCATCAGTATTCATTTTAACTCCAAAACATCACTCATTCGGAAATATTTGGTATTTTCATACCGATCGTCATACAAATTTGTCAAGGGAACTAAATGCGTCTTTCCAATTAATTGAAAAATATCCCATATGATTGATTCATTGCCTCAGACCTGTCAATCAACATAGGCAAACTACATATGAAAAAGTAAATTAATTATGTTATAAGTTCAGTATGGCATATATAGTAAAAAAGCATTTTAAAGAGCAAGAGTTTGCAGAAGTTGAAATCTCCGACTTGCATTTTGATTTTGAATTTATTTATATTAGTTTTAACTATATTAAACTAGTACACTACTAAAACGTTGTTTATTAAAGTTTGCTCAGATACACTAGTACTGAAAGCAAAGATTGTAGAAAACTGAGTTGAAATGATTAGGGTATTATTCAAATTTATTTAACCAGATTATGGAAGTATTATATTGACAGGAACTCCAACGACCCCGCTCAAACGTTCCATCTGCGAAACCGCCTCGTAGTTAAGTTTAAATAATTAATCGTTACATATGTTAATGACAATTTACATGAAAGTTTAGCTAAGCATCTTCGTTATTCCGCAGAAATAGTTTGAAGATCTTCTAGTAACACAAGTTCACATATGATTTTAATAATTACTGCATAATAAGACCACTCTGTAGAATCAATAATAAATAATAATCATAAAAACCCGGATATGGTACATACGTCATGTTTTATTGTTGATCATCATTAAAATTAAAAGTGTTTGAATGTTTGAGTGATATACAGATTACACATTTTATTAAATCTTCCCCGGAAACCTTCATAATTTTAAAGTTTTTACAATTAATTGTCCCCATCAACTTTACAAGTGTTGCATTATCACTGCTGATGGGGTATATTTTTGTACAGACCACTCTCTATTTCTGGTTAATGGTTATTCTGCGAAATTTTGATATTTTCTTTATTTCTTATTTTTGAAATTTTAAATTTTTAAAAATGTCTTTTCAAAACCTATATATCAAATAACCAAATACCGAAGTTGTTGTGAATTTAATTTCTGCATATGAGCATTTCTACAAGTGCAGATAAAATATAAACGTTTAGAAGACCATTAACTCAAAGGTGTTTGAAAACTGATAGAGAACAAAATGAATAATGATGAGAGTTTCTATATTCTCAATTAAATCATCCTTTGAAATTGTACTTCTTCTGAACATTTTACTTTATCTAATCTGAATTTATACTATAACTTATCAGAGATTCTGATTATCGCAAAATATTCAACGAATGATCGAATAACGCAGTAATTCACGAATGCGCGCAGCGCATGAGTGAATAACAGCGTTTTTCGATCATGAGTTGAATATTTTCGATAATCAGAATCCCGGATTAGTTATTGTTTTTATTATATAGACCTCTTACATAAAATATAGCGGTTTAATTTAAAATTCATTGCATGAACTACGTTTTCTATGTTAATCCGCTGCGACGTTTGCTTAACAATAACGTTGACAACGTCAATTGTGACGTCATTTCCTAAAGTGAAATTATGGAAAATAAATTCACAGTTAATTATCATTTTTCTTTCACTGAGAAATTTCAATCTTTCACCGCAATCTATATAATAAACTTGTTTATAATTTGAAAGAAAAAATCCGTTATCGATAAAATATTGCAACCTTTATATTATTTTTTCATATATCCAGCACCATCTTACACGGTGCACACAAATATCATGAAAAAATACTAGGATTCCTCTTCAAGAAAATATAACTTTTATCGTCCTGAAATACCCGATTTAAAAGTAGTTACAGTTTAAAAACATGGACCAAAAATTAAAATATGCTGTCTCCTAGTTATATGGCTGTAACTTCACTAAATGTTGGCCGATTTTCTCGATGATTTCAACCCTGGACATCGCAAAATAAAGGGAAACAGGCGTCTGTAATTAAATTTCAATATTTTAAGAAATATAGGGGGTTCCGTGTTTAAATTATATGGTAAAATGATCAAGTCTTCGACAAAATTATCACGTGATAATCTGCATTCAAAATTTGTGGTAGTTTCGCAGATAGGTCACAAAGGAGTTAGCGCCTACTTGTTAAACTGAGTCGGCAGCTTTCATATTCGAAGGATATCTGTGGGGTCGACAGTGTTAATTTTTCGTTTGACTTTGAGTTCCTATCAATATGATACTCCCATGATCAGATTAATCAGTAGGCTTGATATTGTTATTTACAGGGTTAGTGGTACTAGTAACTGTATATCAGAAAACGTGAAAATACTAAAGCAAGACATGATACGGGGTTTACATGTTTCAACTGGTACGATTTGCAAGCATTTGTTCTACTCTTGACGACTTAATGAACGTAGCATTACTATCAAATCAAAACTTTTAAAACAAGGTTACAGATTTCATAAATTGTTAAATACATTTAAAAATTCTCATAGAAGATATGAACATTTGATATCAAAATATTAAGTCACTTGCAAACAGCTTATTACAAATGCATTTCACATTCTCGATTTTACGGATATGTCAAAAATGGCAGAAACTGACTAAAAAAAACCTGGGACGTAACTTACATTCTTTACGTAATATGGGATATCAACAGGACATTCTGCATGTATCCGTTAAATTTGCTTTGGGATCCAATGACCTGAGAGTTTTACACGCATACTGGCTTCTCACTAATACTGTCGATGTCTACTGAGATACATGATTTTTTTTATCAAACCTTTCTGGAAGTTTCGAGTTCGATTTTTCTTCCGAAGTGTTTTTCCAGCAGACTAGGTTCCTTGACTTTAGTGGCAAGCACTCCTTGATCCAATTTTCAACACTACATTTTGTCAATTTTCTTTTTCAAGATCGTGGTCATGGAGTTAGCGGTCTACCTGTTTCGGTTGAATTCGTGTGTTTATTATACAATATGAAAACGGGACAG
Source organism: Modiolus philippinarum (assembly GCA_002080025.1). Taxonomy (NCBI): domain Eukaryota; kingdom Metazoa; phylum Mollusca; class Bivalvia; order Mytilida; family Modiolidae; genus Modiolus; species Modiolus philippinarum. Next base: position 17,308 of record MJUU01057188.1, on the reverse strand, counting down.
AGAAAGGGGAGGTTTTTGTATCCATAGACCGGTTTAATCCTTCCGCTGGCTTTTTCTAGTACCGCTCACATGTCCGGCTGTCACATGGTCCTATCGTTGTTTTCGTTTGACATTTGTCTTTTTTTTTTTGTTTTTTCTTGTGCAGGTCCTTGGTACATTGTGGCATGTGACTTTGTTTTTCAGCCGTTGTAGGTGTTTCATGTTATTCTTTTAATTCAATAAAAGTGCAGCAGAATAAAAGTTTTTAAGAAGAATTGTGTAATCCACTTTATTGTAAATCATTGTTGAAAAACAAAGTGTTTTTTTTTATAAATAAGTCAGTTTATGGCAGAAAAACCTCGGCCTTCTTTTTATACAGATGGTTTTGAAATTGAACTTATTATGTGTTGAAGGCCTAATGGTGACTTAAAGATGAAAAAAAAAACAAAAAAAAAAAAAACAAAAAAAAAAAACAAAAAAAAAAAAAAAACAAAAAAAAAAAACATCAAACAAAAAAATTAAATTAAAAAAAAAACAAACAAAACTCGTTATTCTATTGCCTACTTTTGCCGTGTATTTGTAGAGACTGTGTCTCATGCATTTACTCCATTTAATTTTATTGTTAATTAATTCATCAAAGGTTGCCAGTTCAATAAATGTCGTTAGTTTAGTTTAAACTTATTTATTTTGCTCACAAAATGCAAAAGGGATCAGACACAAGTTTTTTTAACTTGTAAAAGTTTTCTCCCATATACAATATACAATAATTACAATAATAGAGCATATTAATATAATATTCAGTTCGTTTATGTATAGGCTGAAATGAAGCAGAAAGACAAATCAAAGACAAAGAGAGATTAAAAGATCAACGAATTAACGGAATGGATTGGTTGATGATGTGTATGTACTGTCCTGGGGAGTTACATTAATAAAAATCTTTCTTTTTAATATATTCGTAGACGTGCTTGAAAATTTGATCATTTTGGACATCATTTACAGTTGGACTACCACAGGTCAAAAGTTTGAGATTTACAAAACAATCATTAGGTAGCCATCCGAGATTTTGCAAAAGATTATGTCTAGTACGAGTGTAGTTTGGACATTCAAAAAAGAAATGGTAAGAATCTTCGCGAATAGCACCACAACGACATGCAGGATTTTATATAATATTGACTCTGTATAAGTCATAATTTTGGAAAGAAGCATGGCATCGAAGTTGGGTCAGTATGATATTAAGTTTTCGGGGACCGAAACCATAATAAATGGGTAATGTGGAAGTATTATTTTTCTTCCTCAACTCAATTTCCAATTGAATCTACATTTCTTGTTGATAAATCCAAGTTATTCCAATTACGTATGGTTGATGGAATAAATGACTCATAAGTTACAGACATTCTACAAAATAGTAAAATAATGTCTTCTCCATTTCTTAAAGGATAAACGGTGGTACTTTGTATTTTCGGTGGAATAAGATCGCAAAGATATATAGGAGCATTGTTATGACAAATATTATAAAAAAGTAGCAATTTTCTCCTTTTTCTTCTTTCTGTCAAAGTGTCCCAACCTAATCCATTATAAATTAAAGAAACTCTTGTGAAAACCGGAAGACCAGTTTCAATTCTAGCTGCCTCTAGGTGAAGTTGTTCCAGCTTATGAGAATTAACCTCCCCACAACTGTCCCAAACCTCACAAGCATATTCGAAAATTGGCCTAATGTAATTAATATACAATATTTCCAAATATTTTCTAGTGAGCCTAAATTTTAATTTACGAAGTACATTTAAATGTCTAGATATACTTGATAATATATTTTCAACGTGTAAGTTCCATTTTGCGTCACTGGTAAATGTAATTCCCAAGTGCTTGTTGCTATTCATAATTGGAATATCCTTTCCATTTATAGTGAAGTGAAGTTGAGGGGTTTCTGTATTCGAAAATAGTAATATTTCTGTATTTTCCGGATTAAATGACATGAGCAATTTTTTTTTACCAATCATCCAACTCCTTCAAGTCATGATCAATTGCAGTTTTAATCTGTGATTGATCATGACTTGAATAATTGAACGACGTGTCATCTGCAAACAGTCTACCTAAAGATATAAGATTTTGGGCAATATCATTGATATAGATTATAAATAATAAAGGGCCGAGGACTGACACTTGAGGTACCCCTGCTGAAAGATTACAAATTTGGGAAGATGAATCTTTAATTGCTACTTTTTGCTGTCGGTTACTAAGATAACTTCTAAACCATCCTAATAAATTTCCTTCAACTCCGTAAGATTTCATTTTATGTAATAACCCCCTATGCCAAATTTTCGGCATTCTAGGAAGTGACGTTAGATGAAATATTTTACGAAAGGACATGGAGTAAATGAACATGAGACCATAACACATATGATAACTCCAACTGAAATAATTTTAATGAGCTGTATGGACATTTCGGAAATTTATTCCTCATCAGCAGCACTAGAACCCAAACAAAGGAAATCCATAATTTCAAAAAATGTTAAAATGCATAAAACCAAACGAAATCCGAATAATCAGTCATATCAAATATAGCTAAGGACAAAACTACGATGGTGGGAGTTAATNAGATAATAGTAATTGAACAAAGTATACACATGAAATATTATCTCATGTACAAGTACACCATATCTAAGAAAAATAAAGAGCATACATCTCTACCTCGGGGAATTATTTTACCAACTCCACACTGCAATAAAAGACAAACTCCTGTATTAAAGCATTGGCATATATTCTTCTTAATGTATCTTATTTGAAAAACAGAAAATCTTTCCGAGGTTGCATTTTAATTAAAACGATCACCTGTACTGGTGGATTGTTAGTCCCTGAGGGTATTACCAAACAAGTAGCCGGTACTTCGGTGCGGGCCCAAAGACCGACTTTATTTGGAAAATTGCAATATCTCAATTTAAGAAATGCTGTTAATAGAGTATGAAAATTTCTATGGCATTTTTAAATTACGATCATTAAAAAAATATATGTGACCGACAAAATCTGATAACTCTCCGAGATGCTCCGCACATTTGTTAGTGTATGAGTTTTTATTCATTCGATGGTTACATGTTGGTTATCCAAATGTTTCTACATTTTGTTATTTTCTAACACCTTTTACATGCATACACCCACATTTCCCTTATATATGGTTCGTGGTTCTGAAAGTGAAACGTGGCATTACTCTTAAATAGCAAAATACCAAAAGTTACTGTGAATTTAGTTTCTGTATATCGCTATGTCGACCACTTATGTCTCTTCAGTGCAGATCAAGTTAAAACCTTTGGACATTCATAAAGCAAAAATGTGTTCCGGGAGATATATAACAAATTATCAATATGATATGAATAGAAAGGCTGAAATCAGTTAAGGACAAAACTATGCAGGAGCGAGATACTCTTTAGTTCTAACAAACATTTTCTTAAATTTTGATATTGCAAGTTTCAAAATAAAATCAGTTATCGGACCTGCACCGCAGTTCAGGTTACTGGGTTGGTTAATACCCTCGGGCTAACTGTCCATCAGCAGAGGCATACTACAAAACAAAATACCGACGTTTCTATGAATTTAGATTCTGCATATGCCATTTCGACAACTAAAGTCTCTTCAGTGCAGATCAAATGAAAAAAAATGGAAATCAATAAACCGAACATTAAAAATTTTTAAAAGGTGATAGAGATTAAATTACCATTCTAATATGACGTCCTCTAATCGCCTTGTGTACATAGTCGTGGTAAAATCCGCATATATTCGTGGGTATTGTCATGACAATCGACGGTACTTTTGATAACGTCATAGACAGTTTGACGACAGTTTTTTCAGCGTCATAGAACACAACGTCATACTTTACGGCGTAAAATGGCTGTTTCACCTTTGAATAAACAGACGAATTTATCTCTTCTGTAACCTGTAAGTGTCATATTAGAATCGAAATAATTCACGGGAGCGTGAATATATGTTAATTTTACCACGGGTTTGCCCTTTATGCCTATATTTTACCCCTCGCATACGCTCGGGGGAAACTATTTGCCATAAAGGGCCTTCCCGTGGTAAAATCGCCAAATATTCACGCTCCCCCGAATTATTTCTTAAATATGATCTGATCTAAATGGAAATACAAAAATCAGGACAGAGCTTTATTAAGGGATTCTTCTGAAAGTAAGATGTTGCCTATACACAGCTCTGTCCAAAGAGGAATTTCAATATTTTTCTCTAATTGCAAGGGATAACCAAAAATTAGACAATTAAAATACATGTTACAGTACAAAAACAGTGGAATTGGCATATTACTAATAAACTAATAATGTTTTACTTCTCTATCACTGTTTCTATTAATTTAAGTTAGTAGGATCCAGAATCCTCCTAGTACAAATTGGAATTCTAATTTCTACTTGGACAAATTAGAATTCTGATTTGAACTGGATTTAATCCAGTACAAATTGGAATTCCAATTTCTACTGGGACAAATTAGAATTCTGATGTGTACTGAATTTTATCTAGTATAAATTGGAATTCCAATTTCTCCTGGGAGAAATTGAGATATCCCAATTTGTACTAGTAGGATTCTGGATCCTACTAACTTAAATCAATAGAAACAGTTATAGAGAAGTAAAACATTATTAGTTTATTAGTAATATGCCCATTCCACTGTTTTGGTGATCATTTAATTAAAAGATTGATTTCGAACGAATAAGATTAGTTTTCTAATTGTATATCGAATGGATGTTTTGCTTCGAACTCTTAAAATTTTGAGAACAGTTCAAACTTTTGATCACTAGTTTTCATAAGTGAACTTCAAAAATGGAAGAACACATGGAGGTATTTTACAAGACAAATATTTGAATATCAATTTTTTTTTTCGAATATGGTATATTTAAGAACTACAATTAAGAGACTGATGCAGTAGATACTGTCATACATTGTCATGTTAAACAAAGCGTTCATAGAAAGATGGCAGTATAACAGCCACAGTTTGTAATAACTCTGGCAAATGCAATAATATATGCGATTCCCTTGTTGTAAATTGAAAATTCCTTGTTCCACCAGATGCCGTAGAGTTTCGCCATTGTTAAATCAAGTGAACAGTTATATTATAATTATGTCATTTTTCATTCTTTTGTTTAAGTATTTATGAAACGGAGAGGAAGTGGGATAATAGAGTCAGTTTTTATAAATTAATATAATATGAAATACATACTTCTTTAAACAAACTCAAAAACTTTTTTTCAGCTTTGGATGTTAGTAATATCCAGAATCCTCCTGAACAAAATATCCAGTATTATTCTGGATCATACTAGAAAATCTGTAGGATTCAGAATCCTATTAGTATAAATCAGGATATCTCAATTTCTCCTAGGAGAAATTGGAATTCCAATGTGTACTGGATTAAATCCAGTACAAATCAGAATTCTAATTTGTCCTAGTAGAAATTGGAATTCTAATTTGTACTGGATTAAATCCAGTTTAAATTAGAATTCTAATTTGTCCCAGTAGAAATTAGAATTTTAATTTGTACTAGGAGGATTCTGGATCCTGCTGGATTCAAATTTGTACTGTTACATACACATAGAAAAATATTTAAAAAATGGATCATTAGGAACATCAAATTTCCCATCGGATGTCTCATTAAACAGGGCAGATAACTCATGTTATAGGTGTGTTTTTGTTAATTTCATTCTCTGCTCTCACTATTTTAATGACGTGTTGTAATAACTATTAATTTATCTAATTAAGCCAAAAGCGTTATATCTATGAATATTTAAATTTAATGTTCAAATTGCTTCCTTTTTCCTTTGTGCAATAACTTTTATGGCAATAGAAGGTTCTATTTGTGTTTTAAGTTACTGAATTACAAATATCACGAGCTATTCATTTTATTAAGTCAAAGTCTATAAATATTTAAAATTTATACGCAATCCTAATATGTTATTGCCTTTGATTGCTTTCCTTGAAAATTGTATAATAAAGGAATCTATTATTTATATTTTTCACCGTTTTATATTAAATTTCATATGAATTTTAAAAATTTGTGAAATGTCTTTATCTAATGTTGCATGATGAAGCAAAGGAACTGACATTTTAACAACGAAATAAATCCATTACTGTGAATTTCTTTGATTGTGTGAAATATGTATATAACTGTTACTTTAAATTGTGTGTCGTTACTATACTTCTGAATATAGTATTTAACGACTCGGTTATAAATTTTGTTGAAAAATATCACATATTGTGATCAAAAGCTTTTCTACAAAACCGTTAAAGCTGAGGCATAATTTTATGATGAAGAAACTTTATGAAATGATTTTGAAAACAAAAAAGTACCAAATTAACTGCATATTTTCTTGTTTATTTCTGTGCATTGTGACGTAAAAAAATTTGTTTTTCCTTTAGATTGATTGATTGATTGATTGAATATTGTTTAACGTCTACTCAGCAATATTTCAGCTATATCAAGACGAGAACAAGTTTGTTAATAAATAATCACTTTTGGGTATGGAAAGGGCCATGGGACGGGAAATTCTGACTGCCACTTGAAAAGTAGGGTGAAATCGTCAAGGACGGGGAATTTAGCCTTGTAGCCGATCACCTACGGACCACCCCAAAAAAGAGCTTGCTACAAGGGTTCTTTAACGTGCAGGAAGCGTGGCATTTCTTCCAACACGTGGACCTGAGTTTACATCCCATCCGAAAGATGGGTTGTGTATTTATTAATCCCGCACAACCACGGAATGGGTCCTATTTCTATATCCCGGGACCCTCGGGGTCAGCCTCCGTTGAGGAGGGGTCATACCCCGCAAGCCGGAGATACTAGGTCCTATTTCTATATCCCGGGGTTCCCTCGGGGTCCTCTGTTAGGAAGACTCATACTCCAAGCTCAGAGGATGCTGCTGGCCTATTCATAAGCCGGGACCGCAAACGGCGGGTTTTTCCTTTAGAAGAGATACATGGAAAATAAAAGAAAGCATAGTTTCTCAAAGCAATGCTTACAGCCGGTATTATAAAATCAGCAGAATACCGTTTATTCGGTTATATGTTCAATATTTAACTGCAACTCCCCAAGTCTTAGGTATGGAAGACTAATTAATTTGCTAATTCTGTTTCTGATAAAATAACGAAATACCGAAGCCACTTTGAATACAATCTCTGTATAAAGCCAGTCTCGAAAATTGCTATAGCATTCAAACGTTCGAATTTTGCAACTCTTTATACAATAAACTAAACTCAGTTATCTCCGACCTGATACATCAATGCTTCTGAACCAAACACTAAGAACACACTGGTATTCCTCGTTTGGGAAAATATAAAACCTATTTTGTTAAGAACCATACTGAAAATGACGTGATAAAGATGCTTGAGTTTTTGATCGACAACATGTTCTTTAAATGCAGAGGCCGTGTTTTTCAACAGACAATAGTCACAGTATACATAGCTGTGCGCCAGAAAATCCTTGTTTACGAGTTGTTTGTGTGCTTTATGCGGATATACAGAAAAATACCACAACTTGCATTCAAAGTGACATGTTTTATGTCTGAATATAGTTGTTCATTAACTAACAAAACATTTATAATTTTGCAAATACGTTAGCAAATGATTACTTGACACATCTTAAAAATTTTTGAGGAAACCTGTCACTCGAAACCGTGTATTTTTCTAACGCAAAGTAATTTACTTGTGTGACAAAGAAAAGCATCTCTCGAATACGTCCTTATTTCCTAATGAAAACCATACATTTTGTCACTGATTCTTTATTGCATATTTCTACGTCACTGTGTAAATTTTCGTCTTTTAATTCACATTATTTTCGCTAATTTATTGAGATATGCATTTCACTAGACTGTGGAATGATTTCGGAGCAAACCAGTTGACTCTGTGGGTATTCCTTCCGATGGACTGTGGGAATTATTTACGGGTGTTTTGATATTATCATGGCAATAAAATTGCTTTATCACATGTTTATAGAAAATAACAGTAAAATTTTACCCCTTGATAATACTGCCGATTTTTTTATATTTAGCCCAACTTCACAACCGTGTGATCAACTGCTTCCGGTTTATATCACACGCTTAATCTGTAACTGTATTGAGTCATTTTCGAAATAGATTTTACGCTACACAAAACTGTTTTATTTTTTAAATTATCTTTTGAAATAAATATTTTACTTTATTTTTCATATTTGAAACATTATCCGAAATTTTATTGCCATTCATGCGAAATTACTTTTCACATACAAAATGGTGTCTTTAGAAATTCAATGTTTTAAGGTTTGAACTAAAAATTGCTATTCCTGAAATTAAACTTTTGAGATCGCGTATGAAATTGGGGATGCATTTCTAGTTTGAAACATATGATAAAAATATCATTACATGCAATTTTTCATCAGCCCATGGTCAAAATCATCCCTCGAGCCTGTCGGCTCTCGGGCTGATATTCTGACCTAGGGCTGATAATGGGTCTGATATTAAAAATGGCATGTTATAGTCTATATATATCGACCATTTTCAAAAAGAATATTATATCAAATCACTGTTCGAGTGCCAATTTTCATCGGTCTTCATTATGACGTAACAGTTCATTTAGTTCCTGTTTATATGACCATTTCAAAACCGCTATTGCAGATCATTTTATTCCTCTATACATAGCGTTTTGAAATAGACGTTTAAATGATTCAATGTTTAAGGGTGTCATTTTCAATATGAAAAAGAAAGGAAATGCGGTAAATGTCAAGGAGACAACATCCCATATCCAGGTTAAAACGACCAAAAACAAAACATCTAGGGGTCACCATATGGTCTTCAACACAGTGAGGAACCTCACACCATATAATAAGCCCTAAATGGCCCCGAAAAAGGTAAAAGGTGAATAAATCAATGGAAAATACCACACATCCAATAACCCAAATATCAAGAAACTAAAATTTTATAAGAAGACAAGGACAAGCCAATGACCAACATATTCTTGACTTGGGACAGGCGCAAAAATTGCGGTGGGGTTAAACTCGTTTTCTTGGATCCAAACCCTCCCCCTATGTGTGGTGAATGGCTAAAAATAAATACACAAAAAGACTCACAGTAAAAATCAAACTAGAAAAAAGTCCAACTTATCAAGACGAGTACCCTTACAATGAAGTACATAAAACATGAAGACAATACACACAGGTACTGTCCGGACAAATGCTCGCAGTTACTGACAGCTAGCTAAGGACATAATTTCCGTTGACTATGATATCAAGCCTTCTTACATATGAAATTTCAATTGAAATACTTCTAAATAGATTTGGTATAACAACATNATCAATTATGAAAGAAGAATATGATATTGTGCAATGCCAAATACTGCCAAAATGAAAAATTGTTTAAATTTAGTTATGGTGTAAAGCGTTTAGGAGATGATCAATATTTTTGCCAACAAAAACCAGAAGTAAAGATTTAAAGATTTAAGTTTGTTAGTAGACAATGATGATCGAAAGCTAAACTAAGTTCCCTTCTGGTCGCTATTTTGGATGGGATGCAGACGTACTTAGTTTACTTCATGTCTACAGGAGTCTAGGATGGGTGAACTTGATTACTCTTTATTATGGGGACCGACTCCGACCTGCCGTTGGGTATGGGGTTTATTCTCACCGTTCATTGAAGATCTTATGATGGCTTTGAGTTGTTGTTACTCTTCTTTGGGTCGTTGTCTCTTTGACACATTCCCCATTTCCCTTCTTTTTTCTACTGTCAACTTTTTAAAGATACATGTAACCATCTAAGGACCACTGTACCTAAGTTTGGTTCCAAATGGCTTTGCAGCTTCAAAGGAGAGGTTTGAATATGTTTCCCAAAGGGTTAAATGTAAAAAATAGTTCCTGCTAGCAGCCATCTTGGATGAGATGCTGACTTGCTGCCGGGCACGTCCCCAGATTGTGTATAGGGGAATACCCTGTATATGTGGGGTAGTCAGGTCATAATACGGTAAACCTGACCGCGAACCATTGAAGCCAAACTGTATGGAGAAACGCCACGCTCCATGCAGTATAAAGAACTCTCCCATATTTTTCTGAAGAGAGCAGACTCAATTGCAGTCGTATAGAAGGCTAAATTTCCTGCCCCTACCCATTTCTCCTCTTTTCCATTGGCAATTAAAACTCGCTGCCCCGGTTGTCCTTTCAACCTTTATTTCCTTCTTCTTTATCTTATATTTGTCTATTTGATTAATTTGTTCTCGTCCTGGTATAACTGAAATGTTGCTCACTTGATGTAAAACTAATTAATCAATTAACCAAAATGTTTATGCGTCTACACAAGAACAAATCTTTGAATGTTTTCCCATTTGGTCTAATGTTAAACTATGTTCGTCACTGGCAGCCATCTTGAATGTGATGCGGACATGCAGCACAGATTTTCACAGGGACCACTAAGGACCATTGTGACAAAATATGGTTTAAATTTGCCTGGTAGTTTCAGAGGAGAAGATATTTTAATGTGTTTTTCCCATTGGGTACTACGTGATGATAATATCACATGAACAAATAAAGGGATATGGAGTAAATGGGACAGAATACATGGAAAGATTCAGCAAATGTTACAACGCCTTCTTTGTTGTTCTTCATCTTGTTGTTCTTTATCGTGACGGGTGTCACGCGTGGAGCAAATCATGCTTACCCTTCCGGATCACCTGATGATACCTCAGTTTTAAAGGTGTTCACACTGCTAGTACTTTAGTTTTGTACCACGCGTGGAGCAGATCATACTTACCCTTCAGGAACACCTGATGATACCTCAGTTTTAAAGGTGTTCAGACTGCTAGTGCATTAGTTTTGTGGCGTTCTTGTTCATTTTTGTTTATTTGTTTTGCCTTTGTCATAATGCTCAATTCGCGTTGCTGTGAATTGCCGTGATTTTGGATTTATGATTTTAGAATTTCCCCATTCCTCGTTCTTGCTTCGGTATTCGTTTGCCGATGTACTTGAAGTCACCATGAGACCTTCTACAAAGAGTAAACACTCCTATCTCATAGTAAGTTCAAGACGGCCATTAGGTATCGGTTTGAGCGAATTTCACTTGCTAAATGTTGAACAAGGCTACATTCATTAATCTTTTTTGTTATAGATGCGGGGTCGTCAACAAGCATAACACACCAGGCAAAGTACTCTTAGAAACACTGTCATCTGATGATTGACAAGGGTACCAATAGACAATACAACATATACATTTGTAAACGATCACAGGGCACTCATCAAATTGATCGTAAGAAAACTTGGCAAGTAAAATCGGGAGATGAGGGCAATATATATATATATATATACAAATGGCCAGAAAAATTATTTGATTTTTACAAAACAAGAAAGGCAAATGTTGAATTTTGATAGTGCATTCATATGAGAAATTATCACATGAACATGTATTGCATACATGTATTGCAATAGTAGTAACTGCTGTCTTTTTACATGGATATAATATTTCATTATTATGACGTTTTTGATAATACAAGTAAATTTTATAAAGAATCTGCCAGTGTTTTTTATTTATTTCTATAAAAAATTATCTCAATTGCTCGTAAAGAATTCCCACAGTAAACCTTTAAAAACTCGTAAAGCAAGACTACAGTCACTCAGTATTCATCCCGCAGTCTAGTAAAATGCATATCTCAATATATTAGTGAATATAATGTATCGTTCTAATTAAGAAATAAGGACGTATTCGCGAGTTGTTTTTCTTGTCATACAATAGAAAAAAAGAAGGGAAACGGGGAATGTGTCAAAGAGACAACGACCCAAAGGGGAGTAATAACAACTCAAAGCCACCATAAGATCTTCAATGAACGGTGAGAAAATCCCACTCCCAACGGCAGGTCGGAGTCGGCCCCTGAACAAAGAGCAATCAAGTCCAGCGAAATAAACATCATCCTAGACTCCTATAGACATAAAGTAAACTAACCAGAAAAAGGACAAGACACACAAAGGCTTAACAAATTCATGACTTAGGACAGGCGCAAACCTGCTGCGGCGGGGTTAAACTAGTTTTATTGGATCCAAACCTTCCCCCTACAGCCAATAAATAAATAAATCAAAAAACAATCGTAACAACAGTAAAATTCAGTTGGCAACAGGACTGAGTCAGTTGTGAAAAATGAAACTGAAAGAACTAAATATACGGACAAAAACATGAAATCACAAGAGACTACTAACAGTTAACTGACATGCCAGCTCCAGACCCATCACCAACTGACAAAGTAAGTTATGTACCCTCAGTATACAGGTTCCACCAAGATCCCTTCCTGTGAGAAGTTTAGAATAATGATTTCATGTATATACCGGAATACATAACCCGTGTCCATGCAATACAGATTTTAGAAATTTAGAATGTGTTTAGTTAAATTGCAAAGACCCTATCAAAAAATCAATGTTAATACCAAGGAAGGCCACACGTAATGACTTGACGACAATACCGTAATTATAACCCTTATGAATTAGACGATTTAAAGGTTTTATGAGTTTGTTAGGCGAGTTTAAGTATTTTTTACTCTTATGTAAAATATTACCGTAAAATAAGGGATGTGAAATACCAGCCTTGATTAGATGTTTACAGGTTGCATTGTATTTATGAACTAAGTCTTTATATCGATGATAAAATTTAGTAAAGGGTTTAACTAGTTTGTGATAACGAAAACCCTGATGTAATAGTTTTTCAGTTATGAAAAGATTCCGTTCATTAAAATCGCAAACGTTATTACATACTCGAGCAAATCGAACAAGTTGAGATATGTAAACACCATATGATGGCGCTGATGGAACATCGCCATTCAGAAATGGATAATTAACTATGGGAAAAGAAAAATCATCCCTTTTATCATAAATTTTAGTATCTAGTTTACCAATCGTTATATCAAAATTGATGTCTAAGCACGGACAATGATGATTATCAGAATTGGCTTTATTCAAAGTAAGTTCTTTAGGGTAGATGCCCTTATAATACGTATTGAAGTCATCATTATTTAAAGTTAAAATATCATCCAAATATCGGAAAGTGTTGTTAAGTTTTTCAATTAAATGCTATTTAGATGGGTCTTTGCTGATGTTGGTCATAAACTGAGATTCGTAGCAGTACAAAAAGAGGTCCGCTATAAGTGGTGCACAATTGTTACCCATAGGAATTCCTATGACCTGGCGATAAATACAGTTACCGAAACGAATGAATATATTGTCAAGTAAAAATTCAAGTGTTGAAATCATCTCAAAACAAGTCCAATTAGTTGAATTCTTTTGTTTTGTATTACTAAAATGAGTTTTAAAGGAATTAGAACATATATATTCACAATCGGATTTTTTGAATGCCCATTGAATAAGACGTATGAATTTTTCCTTTATAAGATTATGTGGTAAGGTAGTATAGAGGGTAGAGAAATCAAAACTTTCAAGGGATTCAAAAGGGGCATTATAAGCATTCAATTTATCGAAAACTTCCAATGGTGAATAAAAGGATATGAATTTTTTAATGAATTTTTTACACTCCAAAAAATGATTGACACCACTCATAAGAAATCCGTTAGCCCTTCAACAGTATCGAGTACAAACAACCCAACACAAAACATTTTATGCAAGCCGTCATATGCCCGACTTGGAACGGGCATTTTATAAATAAAATGGTAGGTTAAACCAGGTTTAATGATGCATCAATCTATTGCTTATATGACGACTCAATATAGGTTCATTGTGCCCAGATTGTGTTAAATGTCAAAACCATAACATTGTCAAAACATTGCCTTGCAATCTGCAATACAGGTAGAATGCTTTTGTCGTTCGATGTATGTGTTGTGGAGTTGCTCTCCACGTCCCGTAAGTCCGGGAGGTTCTCCATTGTTGGAGTGGTTTAATGGAGCCATGTAAGAAGACCCCCAACGAGGAGATGCTGGCACGCATGGGTGAACTGGTACCTGTAGCTGTCTCTTGCAGCAATAGTACCCAGAGGGAACGGACGTGATTGTTAGAAGTCAGTGTAGATTCCTAATAGGACAGGTAATATATACTTTGAAGTGTAGTATAGTTTAGGTCCTGTCAGTCCATACGTCGTGGCGAGCGGACACATCACTTGGTACCCGTCGTCGGTCCCCCGAGTTACACTTCAGTGGTAGTGCGGGTTCCAGGAAAAATCCACAGGGTCGCCATTTTGGCTGTTAGGAATCGGACCGGATGCAGTCAAGCGTGACTTGCACAACGTGTTTTGTGACCTTGTGACATCGGGTCGGATTGTCAATTTCACTGTCTTTGTTTACGTGTTTACGTGGTTGAATTTTCACGCAGTTCGTGCTTGAAACGGAGTATTACACGTGTTGTAAAGTTTTTATATCTTCGAGCCAGTTCATTTTTGATTAGTTTCGTGCCTCACGTGACGTGATCAATAACCGGAAGTGATTTCCGTGATTTGTTTACCAGGGAATACACAACTGGTGTGTATGTAAACAGTGTATTGATTATTAAAGCTTGTTGATAACTGGTGTTTAGCTTTAATTTAATTGAACTGAGCTGATTATTTGGAATTAATAAAGTGATTATTGAAGATAATTGACAATATTTTAGTCTGTTCATTTGGGGTATGGAGT
>MJUU01057187.1:9763-23721 GCA_002080025.1 Modiolus philippinarum | reverse complement strand
CGGTAATCGTTCTTTCATGAGAAACATCTATGAATTAAACCTTTCAGTCGAGATTTTAGTTGTTCATGAGAAATGGTAGTGTAAAGTGTGGAGAAGTCGAGGAAGTTTTAATGCTGTTACAGTGTGGTAATGATCTGCAGTTTAAGATGTCAAGTAGATCTTTTTTCAGTCACAAAAATAGAGACAACTTGACAAGGACAAGACAAATTATTGAAAATAAATCCCTAGCAGTGTGAACCAAAACAAAAACTTTTCCTTTGATACCATGCTTAGATTACAATATACACATTTTGATAAGCATTGTCCCATAATTATATAAGAAAAGTTCTTCTAAGATTGATACCGAAAAGAACCCCGAGCTGAAAACTTGCTTTTTACTTAGGACATAAACTGCTTATTGAAATTAAGCAACATTTAAATAATTTAATGATTTTCTTGTACAACCTCAGTATTGAAAGTATGGAAAAAAATCTTTTATAGAATGCAGTTCAACAAAGACAAGAAGAAAGGAGACCTTGATTCATTTTTAAGTCATGATATTTATTTACTGAGTATATTGTAGGGTAGACCCTTCTTCTAATTTTTACAAGCCTAGTAGTCAGATTTGTCTGACATAAAGCAATTGCCTTGCGTTTTATAGAAATTTACTGTTTTTATCAGAATTGTAACCCCAAAAAATACTGATGCTTGATTCCGCGTTTTGCACACGAGGGTTGTACACATGGCGCCAAAAATGTTGTATAATCTCTACTAGTAAATACATAGAACAGGAATTTATCCCTGACTTTGCCTTTTATTGCACTGAAAAACATATAAGTGGACTTGAATCTATTCTAGATTTAAAAGTTATTAGTGTTGCTCATTAAAGCAAGAAAAATATATATCTATATCAGAAAATTCCCCACTTTTCAGGTCAAGGATAAACTATGCTGGTTTAAGGCGATTTGATTTAGGTTTAGTCATTTCTTTAGGTTCCCGGGGGGTTACTAGGTAAAATTTTGACGGGGATGTGCATTACGAAAGTAAAAACCCTACCCGAATCAATACCATGAAAGCAGATAAAAGTATACCCGAATCTATACCAAAGCATACATACATATACCCAAATAAATACCAGCTCACAAAAAATGTATCGTACATGTATGTCATACACGTTGCTTTCTAAGTTTTGAAAGTAGATGTTAAATGCAGGCTGGTGTAGAAGTTATTTTATGTGATAAAATTTTATCCTGTTATCCTTTAGTGTCAAGCAAATACCAGGCTGTTAAAATGTATACCCGAAACTATACTCAGTTTATGAAATATATACCCAAAAGGATACTAAAGCACTTAAAAAGATACCCCAAATCAATACCAAAACCTGAAAAAATCGACCCGAAAAAAAACGCACATCCCCGTATACCAATATATGGAAGTAACCCCCCCCCCCCCGGGTTTAGGTTATAATGTTTTGTTTCCAGATATACTTACTAACATTTTAAAGAATCTGTAACATTAACACAAAACAATTCAATGGTACTGGCGCTAGCGATGTTCCTAAATAACGAAACGGGTGTATGTGTTTTTGTGCTAACGGGCTACAAACCAATCAAAAGCAGGCTATATTCACAAACTGGTGATACATTAGTGATGGTGTTTGATTTGTATCAAAAACAGTGCTAATTGCTCTGTATCATAGGAAGTGGTATTTGCTGTTTATCAGAAGCAATGTCGAGTATCGATGGTAGAGGTATGTACATAACGGGAAATGGTGTTTGTTATGTATTACCAATGGTATTTGTTGTGTATTAATAAGAACATTGGCATTGCTGTCTTTTTGGGAAGTGGTGTTTGCATTGTGTTGGGAAAGTGAAATTGGCAGATGAATTTATTGTGTATTAAAAGCAGAATGAGTTTGCTTCTTATCGTGGTATTTATATTTTAGTTTATAATTGTAGATATTTCAAGTAATAGTCCGTAATAGTATAAATGTAAGGTCAAAAATGTTAATTTTTCAGTATAAGCTCTGACCGACAAATAAACGATCAAATGGAAAATTCATCATGTGCAAAACCTCCACACACAACAAAGGCTGGAGAACAGTAGAACCTTCTTATAATGGCGGGAATTGTTTACGAAGATTTTGGCAATATCAAAAGGGTTTCCACAATAGATCAATGGAAGTATAATACAGATTTAAAGGCAAAATTGAATTTTGTCATTTATGTCATGTTAATAAAGGTAAGCGATATTGAAATGGGAATGGATGTTGGTTACAAGATTTTTGAGATTCTACAGCTACATTTTTGTACTTTAAAGGGGCTTTCCTTGTTAAAAAATTAAAAACTATGTTTAGAACTTACCTTGGAGCATTCCTGTTTTACCACTGGGTCAACTTTTTGTGTTAAATCCGTCTTTACATGTGAAAAAGAGGTTAACTGAACTTTTGGAGATTCGCTGTTGCATTGAGGTAATGAGCTCATTATAGTCCTCCGCAATCATACCGGTTATAATGAGTTAATCAGAGTTGAACTGAAGGACAATCCATTCCGTCAACATCTACTTTCTGTAAGTAATGTGTGACACGTAATTAATTACATGGACAG
The DNA here is from genome assembly GCA_002080025.1 of Modiolus philippinarum. NCBI lineage: Eukaryota > Metazoa > Mollusca > Bivalvia > Mytilida > Modiolidae > Modiolus > Modiolus philippinarum. The sequence continues at coordinate 21,136 of MJUU01057187.1, read as the reverse complement.
GTAGATTATTGGAAAATTAAGTCAAGTACCATCTTGTGGAGAGAAAAAAACTAATCCAAACTCCGTTTTCTTTACTTTCTCAATCAATTCAATTCTAACATGGATTTCATTGATCATATATAGTTTCCAAATTAATTTTGTAATAACGTTAAGTAATAGTATGAATGCAAATTGCTTTTGTACCAGACTTACTTATTCCTTGCACGTATAAAGTAAGACAATACACAGATTAATTTCAATTTGCGATACACATCCATCGGTTCTTATATATCCAGACTCTTTAAAATGATCAATTTTCTAAATTTCTAGAATATTTCTCTTTTCGTATTTAGAATATTTTAGCTCTGTACTATTAAAACTATTTCATTCTATTTTCATTCACATTAAAATGTATAAAAACATGCCAAATTAAACTATCCTACAGTACAGCACTAAAGCAGAACTTTTTAATTACATTCTAAGCAATTTAAATCAAATTCAAAAAGTCAGAAACGGATCAAACAAGAGGTTATCAATCAATGCTGTTTTATTGGCGGGCAAACATTTATTCCACGTGTATATTGATTTGATGAGAACGTCTGCAAACGTTAGCAGACGATTTAAAATTCTGTATTTCTGGCAATTATTATATTATTTCTCAAAATTTACCTGTATAATTATTCTAATTTTACCAGGTACAATAAAAAGGACCCAAATTGTAATCAATAACAACATTAAGTGCAGTTGTCATGGTAACAATATAAACAATGATGCCAAAGTGTTTATAATATCTAATCAAATACATTATTGTTATAGACATTAATACTCTGGATAATGTCTCATTATTAGGATTTCCATGTGGCAATTATACTCTCATTATTCAAATTTCCATATAGTTATTGAGGTATTGTTCTAGATGCTTGGCAAATGCTTTTAGGCGATATGTACTTTCCTTGAATGCAGCGAGCTATCAGACAAAGAATCAGTGAAAAATATATATCGTATATTATATTCCAGTTGACTCTACAATAAAAAAATGTGGAGATTCTTGGCAGAAAAACCAATTATAATTGTCATCATACAGGATGTTATTCTTCATAAAATTTCTACTTTTTTTATCTTTTTACGACCTTCTAAACAAGTTACAGAAATGTAAGTTTTTACAATAGAATGTCACCACAGAAAATGTTTTGTTAAAGCTTTTACGAGCGACACAGATAACGTTTTGCAAGATGTAGTACTGGAATATAAATAACATAAAGCACTTCTTAATCACTCCTCGCCGGCTGGGCCTCGGAGGCAAAGAAGTGCTTTATCTACTACTTACATGTGTTTGTATCATTTGCTTTGGGTTTTTAAACGAGTTCCATGTATAAATTGAATCAGATAGCTTTTGATCTATCAAGCGATATGGTTGTATCGGTATTTGATTTTAATTAGTTTTTTATCCATAGGCCTTTTCCCCCTTAAATTTTATAAAATTTCGAAGAAAAACATTTAAAAAGCAATATCAGGATAAATTGATCATAACAGAATTTCATGAGTTGAAATATTCGTATGGTCATAAAATATGGGAATTACGATAATATTGGCGCCCTTGTATAGTTGGAGGAAACGGATGACCCATGTAGTAGAAGAAGAGTATTGCTTAGGGACCGACCATTTAACTTGAGGGGGGGGGCTATGGTTTTTTTCTAAAAAAAAAAATATTTTGGATCTGATTTTATGTGAAAAAAATATTTTGGCTGCCAAAATGAGGGAAAAAAAATTCTGAATGAGGCTTTCTGCCCCCAAAAATACTGTTGATTTTGAAAAAAAAATATTTTGTTGATAGGCATGCAAAAAATAAATAATTTGTAATAAGTAACGAGGTGTTGGGCAACTACTGTGATAACAGGATAATATTGAAATATTTTGTATACCATGAATCGTCTGTATGGATTTGAAGATGACATTGCAAACTTGCCGTACTAATTTTTCAAAGCATTGAAGAATTATTTCAAAGATATGAATATATATTTTACAGGCAATTTCATAATTCAGGCAATTTATAAAATGACTATTATTATTAAGGCAATTTATAATGCCTATCTGTTTTAGGCTTTTATGAATTGACTAAATTTCCCAGGCAATTTACAAAATGGCTGAAAAATTCATCAGGCTTTTTACAAAATGCCTGAATAACAAAAATATTGCTTTTATTAAACCTTTTTAAATTATTGGAACAGAGATCACTTCGACATTTGGATTGTTTTTCTTTTTTTGTTTTTGTTTTTGTTTTTTGTTGTTGTTTTTTTTTTATTAATTTTATTTATTCATTATTTTTTTAATTGATTTATTTTTGTTGTTGTTGCTTTACTGCAAATTTCAAAATACCAAAACCTTTGACACATCTAAAAAGTGAAATAAAAAATCCAGTAATACAAGGTTTATCCAAATAAATGTGTCTATAAGCAGACACAGAATCACCTAATTCATATTTTTATATCCCGCCGCACGAAATGGCGTCCCAACAAACTCAGGCTATATTTTATTTGTTGTTCAGAGGTCCAAAAGGTTCTAGATTTATGCTCCTTGAAACTTTTTTTTAATTTGCAAATTCCACATTTCCAATTTATTATTTTGCAAACAGTCTTGAGGCAAGCTTTATGTTGGGGGACAGAGGTCCAATTCCTTTGAGCCAGATCCTTAAAATTTTGGGCATTCTGAATTTTAAAAAAATGCATGTCTTCAAAATTGATATTGTTCAATTATTTTTAAACGTTTTTGCGATTTTTTTTAAACCCCGCAAAGTGAAGTCGGGCATATTGTTTTACCGTTGTCTGTCCGTTCGTCGGTTTGTCTGTACGAATGAAATCGTGTTTGCTACAGACACAAAACTATCATCTCTACTTTGTTAGAGAAGTTTGTAGTTAGGTCCCTTGCAAATTTTTCACAAAAACAATGTCCGGGTATCATGTAATGCAACATTAATGTTTAGTTCTAATAATGGGCAACCAACGCATTCTGAAACCGTATGAGATGTTAGATGATATCCAAATGGGCTCTTTTAAAGAGATTATCATTTATTTAATATGTCAGCAGGGAATTTCACCATTGTTCTCTCCTAGGACATGTGACAGATATTCTTAATCAGCATTTTAGGCTCACCTAACATATGTAGTATAGTGTTTGAAATTTTTTTTTCTCTGGATTTGGAGCAACCTTTGAGTATTTCACAAATACAGTACAGTGAGACAGACTGCATGATATAAGGCCATTTGTGTGGGTATAATGTACGAAAATAATTAAAACATTGTAAACCTTTGAGTGTTTTTAGTAGTCTTATGAGTCCCCTTTTCCCCCGATGTCATTTTTTCTTGCAATTGTATTTTTCCTTTCCTATATTACATGTGTGTTGCTTTAGAATCGGCTTCTGCCATGAATAAGAGACAAATGTGATTATTACCATGCATTGAGTTTTTTAATTGAAATAAAACACTAGAACTGAATCAAAAGTATGTCCTAGTTCAGTCAATCAATGTCTTAAAATCTTGTGAAAAAAAATCAGTCATTTTATAGAATGACTGCTTATTTTTAGGCATTTTTTAAACTGACCAATCATTTTATATATTTTATAAAATGACTGAAATTTTAGGCATTTTACAAAATGCCTAATTTTAAAAAAAAATGCCTGTAACATACTAGTACACATTGCAAACTTGCTGAGCCCCTCTTTCAAAGCTATTCAAAGACAGTTTTTTCCATTTAAAAAATTATAAACACTTTATATGGAGACTTTCGGCGTATTGTTCTTTTTTACTTTTCGGACCTGCTGTTGCTTGGTTAAATACAAAACAAAATTAATCTTTGTATATCTGTCGGTGTAAGAAAATCAAAGAATTCGATGACGCTATCGATGGTCATCCTACATGAAATATTTACAAGTTATACTCTCTGTGTGGCTAAACATCTGATAAAAATTTGTCATCTGCTATGTATACAGAATTTTTAGCAGCTATTTCAGTGTTTTAATGACAATGCGCCATACCGTTACCACACCACGTCTTGGTTGTTACAGATACTCGGAATAACAAGGCTACTGTCCGGTTTTGGTACTGCAAATACCCTTTTCGACAGCTCTTTCACTCTTAAGTGTGGCTCAAATCAACATTTAGTAGGCCGAAAGCGCAAACAATGTAGAAAAACTGAAAGAGGACAAACAACTGATAAGGAAAATACATAAAAATCACCATAAAGGGACAGAGGTTTGTGTGTTTAGTGCGTTGCAGACTGAACTGTATATGAACTAACATAGAATCTAGAGTATCTCACTAGGAATCAAAGCAATTTCAGCAGGTGTAACAACACATTTATCGTGTAAAGCGGACAGATCATTCTTTACGTGGGCATTATTCAGCATTAAAGAGCTTGTACTTCACAAAAATTTTAGTTATGCAAGGAAGTTTTAGAATCATTACAATTTGAAACATTAGTTAAAAAGTTTTCAATTCTACAATTGCAAATGCTGTAAAAAATTTTCAATTCTACAATTGCGAATGCTGTAAAAAATTTTCAATTCTACAATTGCAAATGCTGTTACACTGGAATTCTGGAACAACACTGTAATTTATAAAACTTATAAAAGCAAAATTATTTAATTCATAACTCTGATATAACAGAAGATTTACGTTCACAATTCAGAAATCAAACGAATGATATCTCATTTCAATCACCTTTCCCACATAGAAGCAGTAGGATGCCAACATAGAAGCAGTATAATGTCTATTGTAAATTGTTAAAGTAAATATCTTTACATGCATACATACATATTAACTAATTATGCTTTTTTGTTCACAAAGCCTAGGTTACGTATGCATCAAGGGCGAACAAAACCAATTTCCAATATTATCAATATAGTAAATGTTCTAGCATCAGATTAATTCTATTAGCTTAATTATTATCATCAATTTTCTTCAAGAAATTTCGAAAGACATCAATACCATAAAAAGAAAACTATGAAATTCATTTGCATGTGAAGATAACATTTTAATTTTATCCTCCTGATAAAAAGGGTTGTACTTGAACAATTTAGTGTAAGTCGAGATTACTCTCAGATCTTAACAGTTTTCTAGTACAAATGTACTTTAGATCTTTACATTTCAGGACATCTGTTAGACTATACTATTTTATATCACTTTCGAGAATTTTCAGAACTTTATGCTGGTAGGACAGTGAGCTATTCTATCAAGTGTTCTTGTTATTCAGAATTTTATCTGTTGTTCACTTTTGTATATATGTGTGTCTTCATTTTCTTTTCTGTGCCGTGCTCATGTTATGTCTTTGTTTCTTTGTTTATCCGACGTTGCCATTGTCCTTGGATTGTTCCTTTTAAACTGACGGCTCGCTTCATACTTACTTTACATTTGCAAGACAATTCTATTCCGGTGTTCCAACTTAAAAAGATTTTCAACTTTACACTTGTAAGATAATCTTATTCCATTTTTTCACTAGATGATTTCAAAGATTTTACACATACTATTCAGAACTTTCAGACCTTTACATCAGTGAAACAAATCTATTCTTGCCATACTGTTGAAGGTCTTTCGGACCAATATTTTTTTTTCAAAAAGGAGGGGGGGGGGGGCGGAACCCAATTTTTTTAAAAACCTCTAGAAATTTTAAATATTTTCCGACCTAAAGGGGGGAGGGGTGGGCCCACCCGCCCCATAAGTCCGCCACTGTTTTAAGACGTGAAATCCTTAAGACATTTACAGTGGATGACTTCATGGTCTTGGCATCTCTAAGAACATGCTCACATAGATTAAGATTTTCAGATCTTTATATTTGTAAGACAAATATCAAGAGTCTACAACTGTAAGACAATGCTGCCTTATTTACACTCTAGAGGATTTTCAGAATTTTACATAAATTGTAAGTTACTCTGGAGGATTTGGGGGATTTTACTTTATTATATGTTATTACAACATGTAAACGTGTAATTCCAAAATTAAACAGCACTAGGAAGCAAAGTAGCAACCTTCGGCTCTACAGAATTGGCCGTCTCTAGGTGATGGTTAGGGGAATACCCTTTAGGTCATAATACGGAAAGCCTTACTGCAAGACATAGTCGACAAAACCTGTGGAGAAATACCACATTTCATGCAGTTTAAAGATTACTTCTATATCTTTTCAAAAAAGAGCAGACTTAGTGGGGGTCGTATTGAAGGTAATCCTTCTGGTCCATATCTCCCTTTTCCTATGACAATCAAAACTCCCTGACTTTGTTATCCATTTCACTATAACTTACTAAAATGTTTGAATTGATTAACTGGTCGTCCTAATAATGCTGTAATATTGTTCATCGGGTGTTTAATTAATCGATCATTAATCTAATAAATCCGATAATAAAACATACAGTTTGAGAAACAATCTGGATAGTTTTTCTTTCTTTTCTTTCTTGATGGATATTTTATCAGTATTGAAAACATCAGTTAATGTAAATATATTGACGATTTCCATACTGACAAATCTGCTTAGAAGTAAGCAGTTCTGAAAGTCTTCTAGTAAGAGTAATTAATCCAACTGTATTATCTACATTTTCTGAAACGCTTACTATATTGATGATATTATAGGAATTGGTATTGTTCAATCTTAATCAGCAACATATTCATTGGCTTTCAGAACAATTAAAGCTTCAGTATTGTAGAGACATAAGTTGTCAAAATAGACATATACAGAAAGTAAATTTACAGTGTATCAATAATTTTGGTATTTCGTTCTTTATTTAGCATTGATTTGTGTAAATTGCAAATATGAATAAAAAAAAACAAATAACAATAACAACACCAAACCAAAGAAAAATAGGTAAACAGGCCCCGAGCCAAATTAACTCAGTCTTAATACTCATAGAGATACAATAGGAAAAAAACCAAATTACAGGTAGACGATTCTGGTGGATTTATAAACATAAAAGGAAACATTTACAAGAAACCTCTCTTGATAATTGCTAGGCAAATAAGAGGACTAATTTGTACACAAGTATTTTATCTGAAATGCGAGTTCCTATCAAGCAGGAATATTAACTAGGATAGTACTCTCCCAGGTAATCAGGAATAAGCTCTAAGAATCCAGCTTGTCCTTCGATCCTGATGACCTTACATAGGTGGCAAGATATTAGTTTTGCATTAGCTAGCATTCAATAATCTATTATATGTAGAAAATGACGAGTTGCCCAACGAAACACATCCCACAAAACGTCAATACCGAATATCACCGCTCGTGACGAGAATTCATCAACTCGTTCAAATCCAACAACGTGGGCCGAAAACGGCACAGCCCCTTTTTATTTTTACAATAGCCAGGATGAATATAGACCTACCTTTATAATGTCACATAACAAGCTGATCCGAGCTGCTGTATCATAAATCATCATCAAATTACATTTATATATTAAATTTGATATTTGCCAACAGCAATTTATTTCTGTAATAGATAAATAATGATTATATGAAAACTGCATAGATATGTTCGAAAAACAGATAAACAAGTTACAAGCTATAGACAAGAAATATGTTTAACAGAAAGAAATTCTCAGTCGAGAAGGAAATCTGTTTATAAATGTAAAATTCGAAGATATAGGTCCAAAATCTCGAGTAAAATACGGTGTATTTTAAAAACAGAAATGGTTATTTACTTTGTCTTACAGGCATGAATATTTGAACCAACGAAGGCAGAAAGAGAATGGATTTTGAAAAAATACAGGGTCAAGATTTCGGATGACAAAAAAATGATTACTGTTTCAAATATCAATTATTTTCTTGTCGTGCTCATATGATTTCTTTATTTCTTGATGTTTCTGATGTTTCTATTGATCTTGAATTATTCGATTTTAGACTGACGGTTCGGTTCTTACTTAATTTATGCACTTAAAGACCAAAAATCTCACTCTAACTAGATAACGCATTGTTCAATTTCCTTTAAACTAGATGCATGCTTACTCTACCGGTACACCTGATCTTACCCATGGTTTTTATTGGGTCCGTGTTGTTCATCTGTATGTGTGTCTTCGTTTTTCTTTTTTGTCTCGTACTCAAGTGGTGTCCTTGTTTCTTAGCGTTTCCGATGTTGCCTTTGTCCATGGATTGTTCGTTCTTTGACTGACGGTTCGGTTCTCACTTACTTTGAAGAGCGAGCATTTTTTATTTATTTATTTTTTTATTTTGTTCCAGAAATATGGGAATTTGAATTTCCAAAATGAGCCATAGTTATGTGTCTTTAGTGTATATCAAACTAAAATACTGCTTAAACCCTAATTGGAAAATGTATAATAGAATAAAAAAGATAACAGGAAGCACCTAAAATGGCCGAAAGTAGTATGAAAAGGGGGATTCTGCCGCACTAGGGGAAATCCTGCATAGGACCCCCACCCCCAACGGCCAAATGCAAACGGACGGCACTCCTATTGAGCATAGGGTAAATACAAGAATGGCATATGAATTCGCTTGTAGACAAGTCGTCCCACAGGAAAGTGGGGATCAGGACAACTTAAAGGGAAGGATGTCACAGATTGATATAAATAAAGATATGACATCCAAAAGAAATAAGATGGATCGGTTCCAGGATTTCTTTCTGGAGAATAAAGAAGATTTGGAAGATAGCACCCCACCCCCAAAAAGCAGCATCAGTACTGCAATGTCCCCACCCTGGTGCAGATGGATGAGCACACCCAGCAGTGCCAAAATTGCGGGGCGGAGCAAGTCCAGCAAATTAAGCAATCAGGGGAGCAGAAGACCACCTGCGGCTACCTACTCAAGAGGAAGAAGGGGCAGTTCTGCAAGAGCAAGCCCGAGAAGGATGGTCTGTGCTGGAGGCATAATAGGCAACCACGTGAGACGGAAGAAGAGGAGACCATCCCCGTCGAGGGTAAAATGGTGGTCAAAGAGACCATAAAGGCCATCCGCCAAATAGCTAAGGATGAGGGTCTGAGGGGTCAGCAGGAAAAACAAAGAGGCCTTGGTGAAGTTCATCGAGGAGAAAACCACCCGTAAATTCACCCGCCAGGAAGTCTTCAGCAAGAAGCAGCTCAAAGCGCTGGTGAAGAATCGCGGCCTCACCAAGTACTCACAGCTCAAGAGAGAGGATCTGGTCCAACTGGTTGAAGAAGATATCAAGAATGCCCCAGTCGAGGATGAGATCAAGGTCACCGATAGGCGACAAGCTCTGAATGGCGTATTTGGCACGGTCGTCATCGAACCCGTAAAGTCGCACGACGTGACCACATTTCTCAAAGTAAGTCGGAGCACAATCTCCACCACCATCTCAGATGCTCTCGCCCAAAAGAAGGGATTGAAGGTGCACTTAGTGCTTCTAGCAGAAATGGTGAAGACCAACCCCGCGACCGGAGAAAATACCTACATCACCCCCTTACTTCCGATCAGCCCTGACTACCCTCGCCCAATCATCCGACCTCGAATTGGAGATTGCCTTCATGATGGAGAAGATCAAGGAAAATATGGCAAAGTACATGCGGGAAGGGAGTGGGTGGACGTTCGGACACATCGAGAAGTTAGAAATCCACCTCAACCCATTCAAGCCACTCAAGGGGGCTCCTTCATACCAACCCCATCGGCTCTCGCGAAAAAGAAGGCGATCATCAGTGTGAAAAATGAAGATGATCGCTGCCTCCAGTGGGCGGTGCTGGCGGCCCTTCACCATGAGGAAGTCGATCAGAAATCCACCAACCGCGTAGCTCAGTACAAGAAATGGGAAGATGAGCTAAAATTCGAAGGCATCGACTTCCCGGTCTCGCTCAAGGCGATTGATAAATTCAAGAGGCAGAATCCCACCATCAACGTCAACGTCTTTGGCTTCGATGGCGTAAAGAAGGGTGAAGATGAGGAGGAGGATCTTCAGATCTACCCCATCAAGATATCCAAGAATACGGGCTCCACCCACGTAGATCTCCTCTTCCTGACTCGCGAAGGCAAGCAGCATTACTGCTAGATCAAGACCCTTTCACGTCTTTTGACGTCTCAAGTGACCGGTCACAAAGAGTCAGTCTTCTCCTGCCGCAGATGCCTCTCCCACTTTTCCAGGCAAGATATCTTGGACGAGCATATGGAATATTGCAGTCAGAAAGAGGCCGTCAGGATCGAGATGCCGGAAGAAGGGACCGCCATAGCCTTCCATAACCACGAAAAGATGATGAGAGCTCCATTCGTCATCTATGCAGACTTTGAGTGCTTCATGGAGAAGCTCAGCACCTGTCAACCCGATCCATCACACTCCTACACGAAGGCCTACCAGCTTCAGCGACCATCGGGCTTCTGCTATTACGTGAAGTACGCTCATGGTGATTACAAGGCCCCAGTCGTCTACTGCGGGGAGGATGCGGCCAAGAAATTCGTGGAGTGTATGGAGGAGGAAGTGCGAGCCATTGGTAAGATATACAAGGAGAATAAGCCCATGGTAATGACCGACGAGGATAAGGAGAGCTTTGAAGAAAGCGCTCACTGCCACATTTGCGGGGATGAATTGGGAGGGGATAAGGTTCGGGACCACGACCATCTGACTGGGAAATATCGCGGCGCAGCACACGAGTGCAATCTGGACTTCCAGCTCCCGAAGCACGTCCCGATCCTCTTCCACAACTTGAGTGGGTATGATTCCCACATCTTCGTCAAGGAGCTTGGATTCACTGAGGGTAAGATCGATTGCATCCCAAATACCGATGAGAAATATATCAGCTTTTCCAAAAGGTTGGAGATCTGGAGATGAGATTCATCGATTCGATGCGCTTCTTACTCGGCTCGCTGGATAAGGTAGCCAAGAGCCTCAGCCCAGACCAATTCAAGACCGTGAAAGCAAGGTTTGGCGATCGCCACGAGCTTATGATCAGTAAGGGGGTATTTCCGTACGATTATATGGATGGTGAGGCCAAGCTGGAAGAGACTCAGCTCCCACCCAAGGAAGCCTTCTACCGCACACTTTCCGGAGAGGGCATCACCGACGAAGACTACGCACACGCTCAGTGGGTCTGGAAGACCTTCGAGCGCAAGACCCTACGCGACTACCATGATCTCTACCTAGAGACCGACGTCTTGCTGCTTGCCGACATCTTCGAGAATTTCAGGGATATCTGCCAGACTCATTATGGGCTTGATCCTGCCAACTACTACACATCTCCCGGATTGTCATACGACGCCGCCCACAAAACCATGGGCAAAGATTGGAGCTTCTCTCCGATCCGGACATGCTGCTAATGTTCGAGAGGGGCACCAGAGGAGGAGTCGCCATGATCTCCCACTGCTACGGCAAGGCTAATAATCCCTACATGACCGACTACGACGCCTCTCAGCCCACCAAGCATCTCACCTACCTCGACGCCAATAATCTCTACGGGTGGGCGATGTC
>MJUU01057185.1:94753-110742 GCA_002080025.1 Modiolus philippinarum | reverse complement strand
CACAAAAGAAATTTTTGAAAGAAATTGTTAATGTACTGCTAGTTTCTACTCCGTGTTTACAAACAAAAAGTCCGTGGATTAAAATTGTTAACCCCGAACGAGTACACCTTGCTATTATTAGATAGGTCAACTCGATTCATCTATTTCATCAAGTTACTTGGTCACCCTTAAAATAGGACAATCCATCACTTAGAAATTTTTACCTGATTGAAAAATATTGTGAAAATGCATATGACTGCAGACTTTTGTGCATGCCCTAAACGGGAAATTCAACATTTTTCAGTTATGTATGGTCATTCCTGATTTACGTACCAAATATGATAAAGATTAGTGTACAAATAAAGCTGAAATCGTAAGATTTCGATTATCTAAAGGAAGTGAGACAGACTTTAATTTGCGTTCTTCACGACAACTTATGCATCTCAACTCCAGATTCCAACTAGATGAGTATAGAGAGCTGATAAAAAATGTATAAGTCTAGGTTAAAATTATGTTAAGAACCAGAAACTTGTCATGATTAGTTTCAATTTCACAAAACTTGTGTATCTTTCCTAGTAAAGATCGAGGACTTCCGAATATTGCGCCTGGCTTTTATCACCCATAGGCATTAAATTAAAATTTCAATCACTAGTCTTTAATGTCTCTTCTTTCATTTACATCCACAAAGAGCAAGGAAGAGTAGAATACCGACGTTCGAGTTTCACCATTGATTCAATAGAAGACTTATTTTCCTGCCCCTACCCTTTTCTCTCCTTTTTCTTGTAGCAATCAAAACTCGTTGCTCCGGTTGTCCCTTCAACCTTTGTTTCTTTCTTTTTTATTTAATAAACTATTCTCGTCCCGATATAGCTGAAATATTGTTCACTGGACGTAAAACTACTCAATCAATTAATTGTTCATTAGATCAAATAATGAGAAATAGAAGGACATAACAAATACTAAATGCATAGAACAAATATTAAGCAGAAAAAAAATTATGAACAACGAGCAAGTATAATCGAAGGGATGAAGATTACCCGAATACATCGAACAAAAAAAAAGCTCTCTGCTTCGTACCGTATATAGTGCAACTCCATAGACATAGCCGTTGTTTAAAATATGTTGAAAGAGCAAACTGATGACAAAATACAAATACATGTATACATTTTAAAAACTTTTCATCACAAACGTATGTGGAATTAAATTATGTGCTTAATGCAGGAAGCTATCTTACTAACTTTCATAAACTTTCCCATTATTTGTGTATTATGTGTTATAACGCAAAATTAGGCAAGAATAAAAATACACAGCCTCACGAGAGTCGAAATCGATTAAAAAGCATGATATGGTATTGATTGTGTATTCGGAAATATGAGAGAATGTGTAACTTATTTAATTTTAGTAAATTTCATATAAATAAGATATACATACATGTATGAAGTTAATTGAGGAGAAAATCTTTTTAAATAAAGAAAGGCTTTTCGACAGTTTAATTTAAAGGTTTCTAATCAATATATTCGTTCTTTTTAAGTCTAGTTTACAACCGAATAGAAAATGAGATTTCTCTCCGACTATAATAATACACCATAAATTATGTCATTTACTGTATGATTCGCTAGAAAGCTTTCATTGGATTTTGTGTTACTATATCTTTTTTTTTTGCTTTTTTTTTTTTGCAAGTAAATATTGTTATGGTCTATGTCTTATTTGAAAGCTATAAAACACATGTACATGTAGCAACATGTTTGCCCAGCATGGTCTTACTGAATGTCGTAACATCTTACTGAGGATAATTAACATATATACAATAAACAGTCAAGTTTTACATGTATGGAAAGTATTACGTAACTTCATAAGATGCACAAGATCATGATTCATGACTATAACCAGTACAAATGCAAGTTGCAAACATCGTTAATTTTAAATATAGTTAAATAAAAAAAATCACCAATGCCAGTCACAGTGCTCATTTAGTCCTATAATATAGAACCTCGCGATGTTTCTTTTTCATATATACTAACTCTTAACGTGTCGCACTTTAAAAAGAAAATAAAAAATGAAAAAAATGGAATTAAAATGCGAAGTCTTATGTTATAGTACTAATTACACCATAGATTTATAATACATGTTTTATAAATCTATGATTACACATTATTAACATCATTATCATATCAGCCAATTTCAGTAAAGTGTTTGTGTTCGGTGGTAAAAAAAGGCGTCAATTTATATGAATGGTATTACTATAAATAAAAGAAAAGTTAGTGAAAACCAAATACATTTTTTGTAGTTTTTCACGTGCTAACTCTGCATCAGTGTGTTTTACACTTTGAATTATAGACAGCTTGCTAAATTTTGTGGATTTGTAATGATTAGTGAATAGGTGTATCGGTGCTGTTGTGTGAAAGTGTAGAATTATTAAAATTTGTCCTGAACCCCTTTCCTTACAACAAATACAAGTATTGCAACGATTAGCAATTTCTGTCAACAGTATGAGAAAGATCGAAAAAATAATAATATTTTAATAAGTTTGTAAATATATTAGAAATGTTGGTCTTCAAATCCTATCCATGCTGTAGCAAAGACGAATTTCATTTTTAGACAATTTTTAAATGATATAAAAACAATGCTTATCACAATAAATATTTGTAAATTAATCTGATATATTTTCATTCCTCAATAAGGTGTAGAAAGGATTGTAAATAAAACGGTCATATTTGGTTGTATTTGGCAAGTTGTGAAAATAAATCGTAAAATGTGGTCTGTAAAATCTGCCCCAACCATAGTAAATATATCAGGCAAATATTACTTTTAAAAACAAATTCACATATATGCAGTCAATTTATAAATAGGTGAAAAACATTTGCATTTATACGAATAAGATGCAAATGATTGTAAATAAAACTGTAATCTTTAATTATATTTGATTAGGATTGTGGAGCAATCATAAAAAGAGGTCTCTAAAAACTGCCCATATCCTTGTAAATTGAATAAGTAAATATTAAGATTTCATTAAGGAATCCGAAGGTTTGAAAATCGTTGTAAATTATTGGCATATATTTGAACACCTTTATTTTGCTGACAAAGTAATGTAAATATTTCTGATTAATTTGTCAAATATTTGTCAGATTTGTATTTTATTGCAAATGAAAGGTTTATTTAAATACTAGCACACACGTTTGTAAATATTTCGGGCAGAAAATTTCAACCCTTTGTCATCTCTTTGCCCACATGGTCAAATATATGCAAATCAGCGTTTTCGTGTAGTGTTAATTTCTAAAAATAGGTACATGAAAATGTAAGGGAACGATGTACTAACATAGATAGCGTATCTGACAATTGTTATCAACAGAATATTCGTCACAATATATACCACTATGCGAAGAACATTTTATATCGACAATGACCAGTTTATCGACAACCATTATGTTAATAAAAACAGCGGCAGTAGAATACCGAAGGAACAAAGGAGTGAAATCCACAAAAATCGAAGTCCAAAGACAGGGCAAAAACGAGAACACAGAATACAATGACCCTAAAAACAAAAACAACGACGTCAGACAGACACAAAGCACAGAAACAGAAATCACAACATTCAGAACAAATGCACTCAAAGTGTGAATTCCAGTGAAACTGAGAGTGACATCAGGTGCTCCGGAAGGGTAGGCATGTCCTGCTCTGTTAACAGCACCCGTCACACTGTGAGTGATTCAATCCGGGAAAATGTCAAAGTCGGTAGTCAAATCCGGGAAGACGTAAATCTAGCTGAAAATGTCCACTTTCATTTGGGATACTGACACGTCATATCTTTCAATGATGCTATGGTGACGGCCATAGAATTTCTTGAGGGATGAAATTAAAATTATCCTAGTAACAAAATAATTTACAAAAAAATTAAAAAAAGAATAAGAAATGAAATAAACAAAACAAAATGCAAAAACAAAAACAAAAAACAAACACACATAAAAACGTAACCAACTGGTCCACCTACATTTTTGACATACTAGTATGTACATTTGTATCCATACAGTCATAAATACATGTATACCACCTACATTATTATTTTATAGCAATATAATATTTCCTTAAGCCTTGAAGCAACCAAAAGTTAGAGTTCAATAAATTTTCACCTCGTTGGATATATATTACGCTCGTAAGGTCGTGCAATATTAATTTCTACTATGGATAATATCCCTCAATATTCATGCAATAACCCTGCAATAAAGTTGTTTGGTATATATTTCTCGTCTTGTCTTTATTTCTAAAAAAATGTTAAGCATATTTAATATATACCGAAAGAAAATGGATTAATATTTGTATTGGTTTAGCTTTGGATTTGCCTATTGCTGATAATTGATTTCATACTGGAAGATAAAATTCGTGAAAAATGTACCATATCATCGTTTCCTTGAGTACGCTATATGTTATCATTTGGCTCGCTACCCTCAGTTCATATGCCTCGCTACCTTTTGAACGGAGCTCACTACACTCCAGTTTTCCGTTCAAATAAACTTTCATAATTTGTGACGATATTTCAAAATACAATTTCATAAAGAAGAAACATATTATTATTTATGCACTTTGAAATCAGATATTCCCTTAAACATAGCCTTTTAACAATTGTAAACTATATTTCCGCAACATATTTCATTCTCGTCTGCAATGTTTTGATTTACCTGAGCTCTCTACCCTCCGTTCAAAAGCCTATCCCCTAATTTCCATTATACAGCTTCCTACGGGGTGGAGAAAGCTATTTTCAGTTAGACACGGGATCGCATATTAACGTACTTATTGTGTATTGATTTTATTGATTCGTGTGTGTATTGTTTGAATGTCAATTTCATCATGTCGTGTCTATAGTCTGTTTCATATACTTTCCTGCTTAATATTATTATTACAGGGTTATTTTTGTTGTATATCATAACAAAGTATGGAAATGGAAATTCGTTGGTATTTGTGCCCTGAGCAGCCCGGTTTCATAGGTAATACAAAAAAAAATATTTTTTTTCAAGATTTAAATCTAAAATACTCTTTTTATAAATAAATAGACAAGATGATATAAAAAATAGATAAAATAATCAAAAAATGATTTCAATACTAAATCTATTTTTTTGATTGGTCACATCCAAAATTCTTTAGCTAATCATATAAGCTATACGGTAATTGGGGTTTTGGTCGGTAAACCAGGATTACCTACCGATAAACCTAGTTTTCCTACTTTTGGTTAATTCCCCGTTGTAAAACCTACTTTACCGACCGGTAAAGTAGGTTTAGCAATAAAAACTCATAGGAAGCGGATGTTAACATGCATTTAATTTCGGAAACTTCCATTACCGTTCGGTAATGAGGGTTGTTTGTAGGTAAACCAGGATTACCGGTCGAGAAACCTGGTTTTCCTAGGTTTTGGTTAAATTAGCACGGGAAAACCCACCTTACCGACCGGTAAAGTAGGTTTAGAAATAAAAACTCATTGGAAGCGGGGGTTAACATGTATTAAATGTTGAAAACCCCAATTACCGGTTGGTAATGGGGTTTTCTAAGCTGAAGCAGGATTACCGACCAGGTAAACCGGGTTTTCCTGCGATAAACCCGGCTTACCTAAGATTTGGTTAATTTCACGTACCATAAGTATGTATATAATATATACTGATCTATAGAGAGGAGATTACGAAAATGAAAAAAAAAAAAAAAAAAAAAAAAAAAAAAAAAAAAAAAACGAAAAAAAAAAAACATATATTCTGTGGTCTCATAGAAATCCCAAACCCGTCAATAAATAGAAATACTTGATATTCACCCGCAGGCACTACATGATTGTGTATTCTACCCCATGATCAGAATATATTATGACCGGATGTTTTGTACCCGATTCAAAAAGTCTATTTCGGGGAACCAGCTTGGTATTTCACATAGATTCGAAGTCGCTGAATATTTCATTTCTCATCTGTATGTTTTAACAGTCAACAATAAATCTAACAAAAATATATTTCAGAACAATTACAATAAAGATAAGAAATTGATCTACAGGAGAGTGCGAAACTTAAGTTATAAAATGACTTTAACAGTTTTATCATAAAAGAGTTGACATATTAACAATAAATGATAATTGTGCAAAGTAAAAAAAAGGTTATTTTGACAAATTACTTTTTGAAACATTTTATCCGAAAGATAATTACAATTTAACAAATAAGCAATACTCGTTTAAAAATACATGTTACAAAGTGAAATCGCAGCTTTGTCTATCAAAATAAAATAAAAGAAATAAATTGACAAAATTGTGATTTACAAAACATAAATAAAAAAAACATCTGACATCTTAACAAAATTATTGTTTATAGAAAATGGGATGAACAAAAATGAATCAAACTCAATAAATAAAAAATTGAAATCCTTTCAAATTACGAACGGGTAAATTCATTCGGTTATATCATTATGGAAAATTTAAGAGATCATGTAAGCAATGCTACATGTTTGTATAAATTTGCCACGAGTTTCTTGTTAGTGTCTGTAGTTGCCTTACACGCAGAAAGAACTTGTTCGTCCTTGACTAAATACATAAAGTCTGTCTTTGTATCGATCCATCAATATATTAAATTTTACCAATTGTTTTTATCATGCAATGGTATCTTTTACTTTACAGATAAAGCCCTACGTATATTCCCTTGCTGTATTCTGCACAGCTGTATCTTGTACACAATACAGGATGTTATCGATTTAAGCCACGCCCACTTCCGGTATTTATTGACAGACACCCCCCCCCCAATATTCATTTTTTGATAATATTTTCCATTAAATGAAGTTGTGTTATGTATTGCAGGATAAAAACAATATGTGATTAGTGTCTTTAGATATCAAATGTATTTGTACTCTGCACGAAACAGATTGAAATGCTGGCCAAAGGCTCGCACGTCAATTTGTTTCTAAATGAAATAAAAAGGACAACAGGAAACACATACAATGGCTGAAAATTATGATTACATGCCACAATCTGCTAGGGAACTACACAGGAAAAACACAAATAAGACAAAAGACAAACGTAAACAATGATAGGAACTATATCCGTCTATTTAAGCGATGTAAACAATAAGGTTACATCAGACATAAGAGAAAAACAATCATTTTTAATTACAGTATTACTTGTAACAGTGTTGCATTTATATATATATATTTTTTTTTTCTATTTATATTATTTGTTCGTCTCTTTTGTTTTGTTGTTTTTAGGGGCGGAATTACATAATTAGCAACTACAAATCCAGGTAAGTCATTGGATAATCCAGACAAAACCTCGGGTTATGTTTTCAAAACAATTTTCAACTTCATGCAGGATTAAGGCAAAAAATGACAACAATGTAATAGGCTATGATTCCGGCAGGAAGGGAGGGGTGATGTTATTCTCCAATATACTGTATCTGATAAAATCCAGCTGTCACTAGAAGTTACTGAAATTCACAAAGAGTTAATATGTCATTTGGAATGGCACCGTTGAAATAAAGCATGAATTCGGTGTTTGATTAGAATAGAGGGGAATAATCCTCAGTGTATTCTAACATTTTCGATTTCTTTATTGTATAGAATTGGGTACTTTTATTAAATGAGAGGGGGTATATATTTGTAAACATGTTTTTAACATTTTCAGCTGGTTGGGTAATGTTTTTGGTGAAATAATTCAGTTGTTAACTGTTTTTGGCCCATTAAGTGTTTCCTATCCGTTGAATTTTGACGTTTAGTTAACCGTTAAAGGAAAAATAAACGCACTCTTTGCTGTTAATCATAAAATTTGGGTTACTTGCTTTGTAAATGTATACTGTTGAATAATTGTGCACTATTTTTGAAAAAAATAATCAGATTGTTAGTCGGTAAATGAACCCCTCTAACCCCTTTTGCATCCCACAATTTCTAATATGCCAAAAACTGATCAATGAAAATAATTGGAAACTTTAGTACTAATTAAAATCAGACACATTTAAATATATCGGTCCTCGTTTAGTCTTAAGGTTCAATTCAGTGTTAAACCTTTTGGAATTTTATGTTAAATCCAGTCAAGACTTAACGGCTTGTTGCTTTTCACAAAACTAAAATCTGCAAATTACTGTATATATAACGCATTCAAAGGTACCATTATTCCAGAATGATGTAAACTATTTTTACAGATTTTTAGAAAAAAATCCTGAAAATATTGTGGTAGTTGGATATTTTCTGGGACATTAGTGTGGTAAGCCTGGGATCCTGACCCATGCTGACTATCGCGCAAGGGTGGAGTACAAATTATTCAAGGCTGATTCCGCATATTCATAGACCAATCAGAAACAGTTAATTTTTCTCAACCACCTGGCCTTACCGCGAGGTTGGGACAGGATAGACCAGTCTATAGTGTGATCTGTTAAAATGATTTGACGTTTGCTATATTGTTTACCGCTAGTATCTCATTCATTTATTTGATTCTGCTTGCAATTAATGACAGCTTTGAATGCATAAATGAAACAGTTATGAAATCTAAAGTTAAATTAGGGCAATAACACGAGCCCGGTGAATGAAGCCCGGAACCCAATAACTGGAGCCCATGCCAAATGACTGGATTCAGGAGCTTTATGACTGGAGCCGGGAGCTCTAGTGTTAGAGCCCCCAGAACCCTTTTGTTGGATCCCGGAGCCCTTGTGTTGGAGCCCCACGTCGATAAGGGTTGGAGCCTGGAGCCCGAGTTATCATATAAAAATCCCATGGTTTAACATTCAACTGAAAAGGAAACTTTTCACCTTAATCCCGAATATCACTGAATATAATATGGCTGATCCAACGTCCCGGAAGTGTTCTTTCCGCCCCTTATATGAAGCACTTCCTTGAATTTACCACATAGCTCCGTAAATATGCACCAATTTGCAGGAATTAAGTCACTCCTCAGCTGCATGCATCAACTTTTTTATAAGCTGGATAAAAATAAACAGAACATTAATACTGTTTTAATTGAAAATATAGTTTAAGAAGTAAAACCATACAATCAGGGACAATTTCTCAAGTTTGCCATTCAACTTTAACGCTACTTATGGAATAAAATTTATTGCCTTAATGATTGCTAAAGGTGTGAGAAACTACTCGTTCTTTAGCTGTCTAATGTCAAACGATGTAGTACATCAGGATTTGGATCGGTTATGTTAAGTTTCGAAATGTTATAAAATTAAACTAGTGCATGTTTTGATACCTATCAGATTATTTCCCTTTTAGGGCCTTCGAGATATTTGAAATAATAAGAAAAAAGCAAGCAAAAACAAACGAATTGACAAATACACCAAACAAATCAACAAAGGATTTGTACCTCGCTTCATACATCCTTGAAAAAGAGTGCATACAATGAAGTCTGTAGCCGTTTACAATTCATTTAACTGTTTGTGCAGAACGATAATGGGAACATGTGAAAAAAAACAAGAGATATCAAATTCAGCTCTTACTAGTCGTTCCTTTTTTTACTTATTGTTCTGATGATTACTTAAAATAAATAAAAAATCGACAAAATCAGGACAAAAGTCTAATTTTGGATTGAAATCTAACAAAAGTCCAAACAATTCAAGTATTATTGAAATATCACTGACTAATTTACATCATTCTGTTTGGAGTAGACTCGGGTAAAAGCATTTTGCTACAATATACAACAATGTAGTGCCTGCGGACAAATTACCCAGATAAAGATGATCATATAGTACTGCATTATAATTTTCCGAGCTTCACTGATATTTATGATTTAAATAAAATGTTATTGTCCATTGTGTATGATCTTACCGGTCTACTAGTTCCTATTGTGTAACCAATTTAGCAGTTTGTGTAAGCTGTACCTGTTATTTTTTTACCAACTGGTATTGCTGGACTACAACATATATTAAAAAGGTTTTGGTGGATTGCTTTTGTAAACTAATCAACACAATCAGGATCCTTTTGAAATGTCTAACAATACTATTGTATATCAATCTGTTATGGCCTGGGGAGGTTTCACCTTGGTAAAGTGGGCGCTTTACTTTTCCGGAAATCTTTCAAATCTTAATTATTACTTTTCCGCAAATAAAAAGTTTACGTTTCCGGAAATTTTCATATATTACGTTTCCGGAAATTTACCCGGTTCATAAGTTAGCGTTAAAAATATTTCAATATATTTTCTAACGGTTAAAAAAGATGTTTGGCAAAACAATTTATAAATTAGTGAGATCGCCAATTTTATGCAGCCATTGTACTGGACGGGTCAAAATAATAGTGTACTTCTTTTTCATTACTTCAGTGAGAAATCCAGTGAAAAATTTTGAATATGTTGACTTTAAAATATAACCAAATATAAGATAAAATAAACTGAACATAAAGGTCACAGATGAACTTTTAAAGATCTGAAAAAGGATGAAAACAATAAACATTTGTGGGCTATTAAAGTATGTGTTGATTACTATTAAAAATCACCAAATTCGCAGATTTAAAAAGGAATAAACGTTCAGATTTATTGGATCATGTAGAGGTCTTCACTATCTATTGTCTTTCTCTTTTATCATGAAATGATTCAGAATTTAAGATAGTATGTAACAAAATGTTTTAAATTGGTCAGATATTTCTTAAGCGGAAAAGTATTTTTTTTCTGGAAAGGAAAACATTTTTTTCCGAAAACGTAATATTTTTTTCCGGAAACGTAATGCCAATTTGAGGAAATGTAAAATGCCGGATAAAGTATTACCTTATAAAAAGATAATGAAAGAAAAAATTTACAATTAAAGTGGGCACAACGAAATTTGCCGCAGCTTAAATCGCTGTAGCTACTTTGTTTTAAATAAGACCCTAATAAAACATATAGGTATCATTTTCTAATTTTTTGCCGCTACTCTTGGTATATATATACCGCAATAATCAAAAATTCAAATAATAATATTTTCCATAGACCTTCATGTTAATTTCACTCAATTTTTGTAGAAATTCGATGTGGGAGTGATTGATGAATGATTTACGCAAACCAAACAACCAATGAAAAGACACCAAATGGATTGCCGATGGATTACTTATTTGCATATATGGTGCTAGTATTTGTTGTTTATTCGGGTGGCCAATGAAGAAACAGAATTTTGATATGTTTACTAATTTTCATAAAAATGTTTAGGTAAATCTGAGAATGAAATTTTCAGAACCAATATCCAGTTACCATTTACTTTTGTTAAAATAAATTTGTTTACAGATAAAAAGTTTTTGTTGACATATATATATATATATATATATGCATTTTGTCAAGTAATTACATAATTAATTTTTTGCTTCGCAATAGAGATTAACCCCCGACCCAAGTGTTTTGGTGGCTTGTTCCCATTTCGCCTTAACTGTGAAATTTTATATAAAAAATATTCCCATATGGGAACTTATGAAAACATCTAATTAAGAGAAACTGGTGTTTATACAACAATATAGACATTAAAGATTTAAGTTGTTTAATTAAAATTGAAATTAATGTAAATTTTATGTGTAATTGCTTGTTCTCTTTTAAGTTGTGTGTTCATTAGTTTCAAATGGACACAAAGTAACTCAAAATATATTAACATAACTTTAAATGATATATAACATAACAAAATTCCAACAGAAGCATATATTATTATTCATTCATAATCATAATATTATACATATAAAGAAGATAACACTCAATTCAGAATAGAAGATCAAATAAATAAGCAAACAAAATATTTTATAAACAAAACAATGAAATATGCAAGCACGATAGTTCTTTAATATGAGCACATATATTTCTTTTACAAACACATTATGAAGCACAAAAAAGCACATTTATTAGCACAATAATAGTTCTTTTTAATAAGCACAATTGTAGTTAATAATGAATTATTAAAATAAAAAAAAATATCACAATACGAGGATAAGCACAAAGTTCATTTTACTATTTCTTCTATTTGTCACTAGTCGAGCTTCAGGATATATGATGCTGCGTCACCATACTGTACAAAGTTCTCTCCTGTGGTTAGTTCGTTCTTCAAACGGTGTAGACAGTCTTCTATGTCACGGTACTTCTTCTCTGGTAATCTTCTTTCCCACCTGCTGCATACTGTACCATCTTGACCTCGTTCGCTGCCTGCTCCTTCTGCAATATCTCGATGATCTTGTAGATACTAGGGTGTGGTGTCTTTACTCTCTTCTTCAGTTTGTTGTGCCAGCCTTCTAGGTGGTTGTTGGTTCTGGGTCCATCAGTCTGGTGGTGGTTCCAGGTTGGTAGTGGGAATCGTCCTTCTATCCATGTCTCTGTAACGTAGTCGGTGAGTTTGGTACAGTCATCACGGTTGGGTGAATTCTCGAGTGTGTGTAGCCAGTAGTTTTCAACCTTGTCGAGTGGTAATAGAGGTAGAGCTGCTGCACGACGAACTAGAAGGTTAACATCGGGTATGACTTTGTAGTCTCTCTGTAGTCCACACTCTTGAGTTTTCTGCCATATGGCCTTGCAGTAGTGGAACAGGCAACCCTTGAGTGCTGCTGCTGGGAAGGTCTCTGTTGTTGCTTTGCGTGATGCACATTCAAAGTCGAGGCTGTAAAATTCTGGTTGTGACACTGACATATCTCTTTGAGTAGCGTGAATAGTCTGATGTAGGTGGCTGTGTCCCTCTTGGGTAGAAGTGCGTAAACTAGAAGAAAAATCGCTGTTCCGACGAAGGCGTGAATGGTGAAGATGCTGTCGAACATTGATGGTGCTGTGTAAAATGTCCCATCACAGTAGATTCTGTCTGCGTTGCTGAGACGACTGATGTTGATGTTGCAGTAGCGAAGATAAGTATCTTGTTGATGTCACCGTCTTCAGCTAGTAGAAAAGGCTCTCCACTGGTAGTTTGGCGAAACTTGCCCTCTAAGTTGATGTCAGCTCTGGCAGTTGGGTTTGGTGGTAGTGTCTTCTGTCGAGTTCTATAAAGCGATGACTTAGATGAGTGAAAGGTTGGTAAGTTGGCTGCAATATCTCTGGTCTGGGCATCTCATGGTGCGACTCTGAGTTTGGTAATCTCCTCGTCGTATATTGATGGTAGTGGCGTGAACAGTGTCAAAGCTTAAAGCAAGCAAGCTTACAAGCTGCTTTGGCTTATTAAAAAAGTCTGCTTATTCAGAAGAGAAACTTTAAGCAAGCTGTGAAATCATAAGCTGAAATCATGTACATGTAATTAATGAATTGTCCTTATTAGTTATTCTAATGATATTTTAAAATTTTTGAAATGGAATAATATGAAATGCTTTATAATCAATTTTTAGAATATTTACAATTAATTTTAGATGATAGTAGATTTTCTTAATCAATTAAAAAACTGCACTTTCTTTTAAAATTGACAATTTAAAATTAAAATTTAGTGATAATTTTAATTTTAATAATTTTTGGGGAATAAATATACTTTCAAAATAAAAATATTTTAGATTTTATGCACGAAATATGCAAGATAAATATAACAAAATCTTTTACAAAAAGTTACAGAAAAAATACATGTATTCTTAATGATGTTTATTCAGTAATCAAAACATGCCATTATTAATAATTATGTTTTTACAATTCACAAATTGTAAATTCCCATTTCGCCTTAGTACTTTTTTTTACCCTTTTTTACCTGAAATTCACAGCTAAGGCGAAATGGGAACACACCGTTTTGATTAATCGATAGACCCAAGGGCATTATAACAATAAATACAGGTATTCAGTTAACCAGGTATACTCCCCCTGTTTTCGACTTAAATTTTCTGTTAAAATAATGTAGAAGGGTAATGAAAAACTTTTTAACCCTTTGTTGTAAAATTACGGTAATTCATGGAATGAAGCGGCAAAAAATTAGCTTTCCATTGGTGTATACCATGTCATCCTTTAACATTTACTTAATAAGATATTTGGAGAAAAGTCGCGGCTAAAATCGTTGTGGCTACTTTAATTCAAATTCCCTTTATTTATATTTCAATATCTATTTTTGAATAATGTAATTTTAATAATTTAATAAAGTGCATTCTTTTTTCATTACATGCAAACTATATTCATCAACAGATCAAGGTAAAACCTCCCCAGGCCATAACAGATTGATATACAATAGTATTGTTAGACAATTCAAAAGGATCCTGATTGCGTTGATTAGTTAACAAAAGCAATCTACCAAAAACTTTTTCTAATATATGTTGTAGTCCAGCAATACCAGTTGGTAAAAAAAAATAAATGGTACGGCTTACACAAATTGCTAAACTGGTTACACAATAGGAATTAGTAGACCGGTAAGGTCATACACAATGGACTATAACATTTTAGGTAGAGAGAGAAAGAGAAAGTTATTATTTTTTTTATAATTTTACAGTAAATACAATTCTTGTTTTACTTTTTGCTTTTATTTCCCCTTTGTCAGCAAATTTTGATAAAGACTTTGTAAATTCTAATTTTTAGATTCCTTTTTTTCTAATTCTGAAATTAAAATGTTGTTATTGAAACAGGAATTTTGTAACCCTGCATTTGACCATATAAAGGATGTTTACGGGACGGGTTTTAGACGACGTTAGCGATACATCCATTTCAAATTTTACAATAAAAACACAACACTATACAAATGTCTCTGAAAATATATTAAACAAAAGTATATTATACTGAATTTAACACTTGACTCTTTATTTGAACACTGGGAACCCTATTTCAATTCTAAAGGTGCATACAGACAATAAATAGGTTATGTTTGGAGTTAAAATGTAGTTATATTTATTATCATATGACATATCTTCAAATTCAAAATAAACATTTACTACACTAAAAAATCGTCTGTAAATCATAAAATTTTATGGCCAAAAAGAAATGGCATTCATCCTCGATTTTGTTATTGACTCAATCTTTGTTCTCTCGGTGATTTTTTGTTAACAACCTGTTTCGACTTTTAATTTATTATCACTTATATGAAATTTTATTCAAAGTTATAAAGTTACTATCTTTGAAATATCTGATCGTTTGCATTTCTTAACTTATTCAATTGTAAATTTGATCCAAAGAATCAGCACAATTTGTATTTTTTTTTAAAGTTAAATTATTGATACTTTAGATACATCGAAGCAAGAACAAGGAAATAGGAATTCTAAAATCATAAATCCAAAATCATGGCAATTCATATCCAACACGATTTGAGACAGTATGACAAAGACGAAACATACCTAAAGCCATAGCAGTGTGAACCTTTTCAAAAACTGAGGTATCATCAGGTGCTTCGGAAGGGTAAGCATGATCTGCTCTACGCATGGCATCGAGTCTGTTTTTAAAAAAAGTTAATAGTTGAAAACATTACATTTAAATAAGCAAAATAATTTAAGATGCCTTAAATCGACTGCAACAGTTCATGTCAGTACATGTTAATTCTACAAACGTCTATCATTACCTGTAACAGTTTATGACAGTTCATGATAGGCCAAATATTACCGTCATAATCAGGCACAGTCCATCACAATCATCACAGTTTTTGATGACCAAAGAAGAACTATCACAAGCGGAAACAGTTATTTATAAGACAGGTAAAGAATGTCACTAACGGTCAAATACTGTTACAGTGCTAGACAAAGTTATGTCTATTAAATATTGCTTATTGTAACGCAGAGCGTTACAGATGTCCCCCAAACGAACATTGTTAATTTTTTCCACAGTTTCAATGGCAACAGCAGCATCTTTGAGATTTCTAAGACTTAGCATTAATAACTACACATCAGATAACTATCAGGAAAATTTCATCCACTTAAACCACTTTGAATTTTCCTGCCTTTTTTCCATTTCCATGGCAATAGAAGTCATCTTATATAAAATTTTGAGGCTTAAAATCATTTCTACACATATCAGAAAACCTTCCCGTTAAATTTCAAGTTGGAGCATTTTAAATTTTCCCATATCCATGGCAACGGTCGCCATTTTGAAAATTCTAAGACCAAAATCAATTCTATATATGCTAGGCAACCTTCTTGTAAAATTTCATCCAATTCTGAGCACTTTGAATTTTCCCGCCTTTTTTCCGTTTCCATGGCAACGG
>MJUU01057185.1:72059-91558 GCA_002080025.1 Modiolus philippinarum | reverse complement strand
AAAAAAAAAAAAAAAAAAAAAAAATAAACACATGGTACTACTTAAAAGCGACATACGTAACAAATGCTAATGCCCTGCCATCTGCAGTTATTCAGAATCAGATCTAATACGAAAAACTTTACCGTGCTTACCAGACCATAAATTTGAGATCAAGGTCGAAATTCATAAGACAGACAGTCATTTGCTACTCAAGAGAAACCTACAAGCAAAATATCATTATCCTACCACTAACAGTAATTGAAAGAATGTTCTAATAAAAAAAAAATTATCCATGTTCACCAGACCATGAAATTGTGGTCATGGTCAAAAGCCATAATTCCAAACTGAACTGAACTAACCAGCATCAAAATTAATACTTAATATGATTGATAAACACTTGTAGTTATTGAGAAACAGACAAAAGCAAAAAAAAAACAAAAACAAAAACAAAAACAAAACAAAACAAAACATAAATCAAAAAAAAAAAAAAAAAAAACAAAAACAAAAACAAAAAAAATGAAACAACGAAAAACAAACAACCCCTCCCCCTAAAAAAAACCCAAAAAACTTAACCTTGGCACTGGGTCGTAGATCGTGCAATTGAGGTCCAGTTCTAAATTCATATGGCAGACTGACATGGACTAACCAAGACCAAGCTCTATTCCAAATATCATTATATTGTAGTTGAAGTTATTGTGAAACAGACTTAAGTAAAAAAAAATCCTGGGCACTGGACCGTGAAATAAAGATCAAGGTCACATGATTTTAGGTCCGCAAGATAGGGTTCGTCGTAGGCTACCTATGGACCCTGTATCTATAAACAAGCTGTATTTTTCAGTGTCTTCTCTGCCTTGAAGGTAAACCCTTAACTATAATAATCACTCTATATTTCTGGATAAATTCAAAAGGTACAGAGAGCAGGAAACATCGACAATGACAGAAACTTTTAATCACAGGCCAAAATTCACCAACACTATCATATCAAAAACTCGAAGAAAGGACAGAACACAAATGTAATCAATGATATAATGAATGGAACAGCTAGGAAAATCCAATGGAAGCGTCAAACCCGTTTTGAGGATTTTACAGTTAGTATACAAACTACAAGACCACCATCTTTATCAAGACAGGAATATGACAGAAAGTATCTTGAAAGATGGGACGAGGAGAAGTTACCGCTTAAATGTCTACAAAAGTTAAAATTCAAGACATCTGAGTATCTTAAGCTGACGAAAATTGATGTTTATATGCAACGGGTTCAACCAAGGAATGAAAAAATGTTGGTTAATATAAAAACACATATGAGGCTGTTATTTAATGCTAGAATATGTTGCCCAAGGTGACTTAAATCCCCAACTGTTCTATTACATCTATGGCAATAGAACACTCCCACTCTCTGACACAGAAAGCAAAATTGTCTATTCTGTTGCCCTCATATTTATTTGCCTAATTGTACAACGAGAACTAGTTTTCAGAATGGATCAAATTTCAAATTATAGATTATTTTGAATCAATCTTTCAAAAAGAAATTTTGGCATTTTTGAAAAAGAGCAAAAACTAACTCATTGCTTTTACAATGGTTAATAACTCTATAGGATGATAAATACATTACCTTGTTGTTCTATCTGCAGCCCTTTTAGATCTGAAATAATTTTTAATATTATGTTATATATATATATATATATATATATATAAACACAAACATTTAGTAGCAAAAAAACAGGTAAGGTATACAAGGTGCTCTGCAATGTAAATTGTAAGACACCTAATGTTGTATACCTCATTGACTGCCAGGTCTGTGGTCTACAGTATGTGGGTGAAAGTGTCCAACCGTTCAACAAAAGAATGAATGGACACCGCAGTGACCTCACCAAAAAACCATTTCTGCCTGTCAGTCAACATTTCAAATTACCTGGGCATTCTTTAGAAGATTTTGCAAGATCAAAAGTGACCATCATTGATCATGTGCGGGGTTGGAGAGATAAACAGAGACAATCGAGAGAAAGCTTCTGGATCAGAGAGTTATGTGCATTACATCCGGATGGCATTAACAAGAAATCGTAGTAATTTGTTATTCATTCCGTTTATTTAAGTCCTCATTTTCACAGTATTTGTTTATATATTTATTAAAGAAGTGGTGTTTGTACATATAGTGTTTAGCGGGGCTAATTTCCCGCCCCTACCCATTTTCTTAATTTATCATTCAGTTATGTTTTGTCACAAGTCTGGTACAAAAATATTTTTGTGTATAAATTGTAATATTGTGTCCAGGTAAAATATCTTTGACGTTCGATGTATGTAAATATTTTTTACGATCACTTATGGAGAGACGTTGAGAAAGCAAGTAGGTCTAGTGAAAATTTCGCCATTTGATCAATTTAGGTGTTTTATTGCCTAAATTTCTCTATTATAATTTTATTTTGATGTTGTTGTGTATCACTTTAGACGTGTATATATATATATATATAGAACAAACACTACCGAAAGAAATAGACAATGTCATGTAGATCCGAAAATAATTAATTTATCAAAACGAGATCTTGACAATGATGAACTAAAGTTATTATTAAAAGGGTTTAAATTTACTCCAACGCCAGGGCCGAATATTGAAGAATTAGAAGAGGACATTCAAATATTCTGCAGAAAATTAAGGTTAGTGGAATTTTTTGCAGATAAGGATGAAGAAGACGATTATTCTCTTATTAGAAATAAGTCAAAATTCACTCCAAAAAGAAATCGAAATCAAGCTTTAGAACAATATATAGAATCAAAATGTCCGACAAAATATAACAAAGGCGGAAAAAATTGCCCTTCGAAGATTGCAAGACGATAAATCCATTATCATTAAACAAGCGGATAAAGGTGGAGCCATCGTCATAATGGACTCCGATTATTACCGAAGTCTCGTAGAAGATCAATTGTCTGATAATTCTTTCTATTCCGAAATTCCGGAAAACATAGACAACCGTTTAATAAAAAGACTCAAAAACCTTGTGTCTCGGTATGGACAATCATTAACGAATAAAGAAGCTGACGCACTGGTTAACTTTACTCACAAAACCAGTAACTTCTACGGATTGCCAAAGATACATAAATCCGTCCAAATTCAAAATGCCGTGAATTCAAAAGGCAGGGAATATATTAAAGATGAACCGCCAACTGATCTGAAACTTCGACCTATTAAAGCTGGTCCTGTTTGCCCTACGCATCGTCTGAGCAATTTAATTGATAAAGTGTTAAAACCACTGTGTTCATACGTTCCAAGCTTCAATCGGGATGACATTGACTTCTTATCGCACATACCCGATAGAGCGGATACACATGCATTACTCCGAAGCTACGACGTAACAAGCCTGTACACCAATATCCCGCATGATCTTGGTATAGAGGCTCTGAAGTTTTGGATTGAAAAACAGAGAAGCTGTTCCTGACAGGTTCGATAATGAATTTATTTTAGAATCCGCCAGATTTATATTGGAGAACAATTCGTTTTTCTTTAATGGTCAAAATTATCTACAAGTAAAAGGAACGGCCATGGGCACAAAGTTTGCACCTACGTACGCTACATTGGTCATGGGATTCTTAGAACAAAAGTTATATTTATATATGGAACATAAATATGGAACAATATTTGCAAGAAACTTCGAAATAGCATGGAAAAGGTTTTTAGATGATTGCTTCATCATATGGACCCATGGCAATGACTTGTTAATAGAATAGAACTAACGGAAATGCTGAATAATTTACATCCGTCAATAAAATTTACACAAGAAGTCAGCAATACATCATTACCTTTTTTGGATATTTTGGTGCAACTTAAAGATGGCAAACTCACTACAGATATATACTATAAGAACACAGACACCCATCAGTATCTGAACTTCAAATCATGTCACCCGTCTCACACCAAACGGAATATCCCGTATTGTCTGGCACGCAAAATTTGCACGGTGATAGAAGATCAGAATCTCAGGGAAGAAAGACTTGAAGAATTGTCACAATTTTTTCTTAAACAGAAATACCCTCAGAATATCATTCAAAATGGAATTACACGTACTAAACAGTTACCGATCGAATCATTACGGACTGCAAACAACAGCGCACCTCACTCTACCACAGATGATGTTATTCCATTCGTTGTGATACACAATCCTTCAAATGCGAATATTTTTAATATAGCAAGAGTTAACCTTCCAACTTAATTACCCCTAGGACGCTTATTCAAAGCAAAAGACAGCCACCAAATTTAAAACGTTTGTTGACAAAAGCAAGGTTTGATTCGTAAACGACTGATCCGTGTTGAAAATGACTGACCAGCGTTGACTCAACATCGGACAGACATTTTCAACACGGGTCAGTCTTTTACAGCACGGGAAGTGTTGAGAACGACTGATCAGTGTTGATTCAACACTAAACAGACATTCTCAACAGATATCAGTCTTTTACAACACAGGTGGCGTTTAGATTGACTGATCGGCGTTTACTCAACACTGGCCAGACATTTACAACACAGACAAGTAAAGATTTTTATTTATTAAATCTTTTTGATTATATTTTTATTAATTCATTTTATTCTATTTATATTAATTATTTTCATTTATTTTATTTTATTCTAGTTGTATTAATTATTTATCTAATTTTATTTATTTTAATTTGTGTTTTCAATTTTTTATGTATTTAGTTTTATTTTTTTTATTTTACTTATTTATTATCCTAACATTTCTGTCCTATTCTGTTTATTCTATTTTTCTATAAAATTATTTTAAAACTAAAACCAAACAGTTGAATATACATATAACCCTGCCAATTAGTTGCTTTGTTTGTAGAGCAGTAAAATCGCTCTTTAATATGGCACGCGACATACGCCCTTCCCAATTACGCATTTAATGGTTAATAATTTATACAAGTCAAGTAAAAATGCTAATATTATACAAGTAGAACCGATTCCATAAATCTGTCCCCACCATCAGTTTGTGACGTGTACATCTGTGTCAGCTTTTATGTTAAAAAAACACAATGCCATCTGATGTGGAATGAACAGACAAAATATGTGTACATTCAAACGCAATGTAGCATTTTGTCATCTTTTTACAAAGGAACTACCAGTCAAAGAATGAATCAGTCACAACATCGCTGCATTTGATAAGTCAAGAAGGTCGGGTAGGGAGACATTTATTGAATCGACGCTAAGTAATTTTTCTGGACATTTTGATAGAAGACAGGACATTCAAATATTTTATGAAAGGATATGGAGTAAATGAACATGAGACCATAACACATATGTTAACTCAAACTGCAATAATTTTAATGAGCTGTTCAAAGTCTACACCATCTTAAATTGATTATACTGGATGTAGTAATGCATGTGTATAAACACGTTCTAGTTTGTCAACGATGCAAATTGAATATTGACTAGGGTAGCAATACCATGAACTAGAAAACAGAAAATTGACTTCAGATTAAATCACACGGACTAGAATTATATAGAACGAGAGAATAAACGATTCAAAGCGCTCGTGTGCATATACAAATATTATGCCGCTAAAGGGGTGGCGGTTAGAAGAATAACAGATTATATTTTCATTTTCTTTAGGTTTTCCTCTGATATATTTATTTCGAGAACCTTTTTTTTTATTTTATTCGAGATTGTTTCATGTGTCATTTTGCTTGTGCTGTCGGTGTATCCCGCACGTGACAATAATTCATACAGAGGAATGTCTGTGAACGGCATAGCCTGTAGCCAAAAAAGACAAAAGTTTACCCAGAGACTGGGCTAAAAAATGCAATAAACGTAAATCTAAAGATAAACTTCTACACGATTCTTTTTCCAGTGATGATTGTACACCTTTATGCAAAAAAGAGTTGAAAGTTCAAGAGATCCTTTGCCTTTGATGCGTACACAATGTAACTTTTAAGACGTTTGTTTGCTAAAAATCGATGTGATCATACCTAAGGTCTGGGCAAACAACTTGGTGTTGGACGTAATCGGTATGCACTCCTAACGAATAACTGCATTCTACATATCAAGGGTTTTAGACTACTGACACGGACTGTGTTAACTGCTCGTTGAACAAATTGTGTTTGTGAAACACTACATATACCCCCAGATTCCGATTTTTACCCCTTTTTGACCTATATGACCTTGACCTTTGACCTTTGACCTATACCCTTGCCAAGTATCAAAAGCCTACCTTATATAGTTCAAAAATTATAACCAAGGTTAAAGTTTCGGACGCACAGACAAACGGACAAATAGACAAACAGACAAACAGACGGGACAAAAACAATATGCCCCCGATCCTCGATCTGGGGCCTAAAAAGTAAAGTGATCGATTATACCCTAAAAGGTCAGGACAAACATATGTAAGAGGAATGAGTATCACCTATAATGTGGCTAGAATGAAAAGTGATGAACAGGATAAACAGTTCAAAATTTCCAAGTCAATGGAGAATGATTGAAGAAGTATATACTAAAATTGATCTGTACTGATACTTATGCAACTCCATATCAATTTCAATAGGATACAACGAGAAAAACTGTGAGCAAAGCTCACAAATGCATACCCCCTTACCCCTCAAACATATGATTCCAGAAGTAAACAATCTCAAAGAAAAACTTTAAATAGCTGCTGCACAATTGCAATTTACACTGAACATTCTGAGAAAGTTTCATTAAATTTCATCAAGTGATCTAGGATGAGTTATCGCCATAAAATATGTACCTTATGGCGGACGGATAACATACGAATGAACGGACACCATGATCACTATAAATATGTACCACCCGCTTAAGCGGGGATATAAGTGATTGATGTTAAACAGATGTAAATAAAAATTATGTAAAAATATCGGTCAGTTGAACGTGACTGAGGGGTCTGAAAATATCAATAGGTTATCATGAATCCGAGACATTATTTTAAATGTCTCTGGTTGAACAGACACAAGAAAAAACATTGTTGGGGTAATAAAACGAGCTCCACAGATCTCCGAGAGTCCGGTGCCTAGTAAGTGGAGCCCAGAGCACTGCGAGTGTAGATCGGAGCCCTAGTGTTGGAGCCTTGAGCCCTAATGTTGGAGCGCGGATCCCCACGTTTAAAAAAATTGAGCCCAGAACCCCTGTTAATACCCAACATTGTGAACGCCGTCGTCCTTTAAGTCACCCGGCTTCAGTAAAACAATCGTTTAAAAACCGATTTTCAGATAAACAAGCAGACAATTACAGAACCTGTGCATGCAAAGTGAATAAAAAATCACAGACAATTCCATAATCACGTGAATATGATAGAAATTTTGGTGTCCAGTTCAACTCATGTGCTTAATAGCCAATCGAGGTAAACAAATACATTCCTCGATTTGAGAACCAATTCGTCAGTATGTACAATTTATATATTAAGTTATCCGTAATACACGAAAATAATCGGATTGTGTGATTTCGTACGCATGTCAATTCCATTGCTATAATGTATATGAAAATTAATATCAATTAATATTTTATATGATTTATTTAAATTTCAATGTCATTGAATTTGCATACAATACACAGAATAGACGTCGCTGAAATTATAGTCGCTGTCGCTGACTTTATAGCCACACATTATTGATAACTACATGTCGTACACCCATAGGCATGACATGGTTGTATATTGTAAATGCAATATGCAACATATGAACTGTATAATTTTACCTTGAAACATGGTATTTGCCCAGTTAAAACCCAGAAAAATAAGTTGTCATTTAAACTAAAAAAAAAACTCATTTAAATCGAAATCTGGCCGGGCTTTCAGGTTAAATTAAAAGACAGAGAATATAAATTAAAAAAATATTAAATATCAAAATTATTTTTTTAGAAACAAGAAATTCAGTACTTCAACCCTTTTAATAGAGAGTTATTGTATATTCGATAACCATAAAAAGATGAAGAAAAAAGATTCTTGTGAACAGAAAGTTGACTTAAAACAAAAACTATGCATTCCTGACAGTTTATCTACATCAGGACAAAAATGGCAATTTCTATGCAACTCTCTGTGTTCAATCGAGCTATTAATGTTGGAATGAAGCCTTAGTCAGAGGCATATAATTTTATGTCTCTGTCTTAATATATTCTTTGTGGATTTACTTTGAGTTTGAGAGTCAATTTTATAAGCTTACATATACCTTTGTTTGTTGAAAATCCACCTACTACTTGACTTGTCTTTTTTAAGATTGTATGACAAATTTCTGGTCGAGTTCAACCATTTACATTGTATGGATATAAAGAAGAGAGGGTTTTTACTTCTTTTCTTTTTTTGTGCACCCGGCAGGAACGTTAGAAATTTCAACAGTACAGAGACATAATATTCATCCTTATGCATTCATAATAAATTCATTCCTAATTTTTTTTTACAAATCTAAATTCTGCAATTTGACAGCTTTTGTCAACTTATGTCTAATCATTTAGCATATGATAGTTTCAGTCTTCGCAGAATATAGAGTTTTTTAGCTAAGGCAGTAAAGCATGTCTAGTACCAGTAAAGGAGGAAGTGCCGAGGGTGTTTAGCGGACCACTCTCTCCCACCCCACCCATCTCCTTCCTACCACCTGTCAACTCAATGAATTATCTCGCACCTCTTTATCCCATAATTCCCACAAATCTTTCAGCTTTCTACAGCCTTCCATCCCATCTTCTCCAATATCCAGTTTTACAGGGCCCTTCTATAGGAGAGGTGTAATTCTCTCGGAGAGAAGGCCGTGCAACTGCATCAAGCATGCGAGTTGAAAATCCGAAGTGCACACTTTTAGAACAATACGCATCTTTTGGGTTAACCCAAACAATACGGGACTTTTGAATCGTGATCATTCCAATAACAGATTTTTTTATATGTAAAAAAATCAATACATCAATACATTGAGAGGGAAACACTAATTAATTTACAGGGCTACTATGTTTTAAGTAATAATAACTTTTATCTATTTCATGTTTGTGACGTTTGGTATGTATTGGTATCAATATTATGTATATTGGATTTTAAACCAAATAAAAATTCTATTCTGTCCTGTTCTGTTCTGTTCTGTTCTGTTCTAATAAATGAACACTGTTGAGCTAAGGGTGAATTTGTAGCACTTACGGTTAATTGTTTTTCGTCAATTAAAATTTAGTTAAAGAATTGTCATATAGGAAAAATTTAAAATGCACTTCAATTTAATAAACAGTTTGTATTTTTATGTGGTATACATTTATATCATAAATTTTAGAGATCCAGTATTCCTTCTAACTGGTATCCGAGGGGGTCGTTTCCGCCTTCAATTACACGAGAGTTCCTACCTGAAAAGTCTACATTAAAGGGTAAACTCAATAATGAGCCCAATGATGAGCAAATGCATAAACACGAATACAGTCTGCTTAGTAAAAAATAAATGAACATAAGCGCGTCTTGTGAAAATAGGCAATGCTTACTATTTTAAAATGTGTTGTTCAATATGTTCAGCAATGTGCTTGTTCTTCTCACAGTGTAACTGTTATGAAATAACAAAATACCGAAGTTACTGTCAATTTATTTCTCTGCATATGCGCATTTCGACAACTTATGTCTCTTCAGTGCAGATCAAACCAAAACATTTGGAAGTCCATTAACCGAAAAACGTGTAAAAGCTGATAGAGAACAAATAACCAAATGAATCTAAATAGGAAAGCCAAAATTCAGCTAAGGACAGAGCTATGCATGAGGGAGAAACTCCTTAGTTTTAAACAAAATTTTGTAAAATTTAGATATTGCAAGTTTCAATAAGGTCGGTTTTCGGGTCAGCACCGAAGTACTGACTACTGGGTTGGTGAATACCCTCGGGGACTTACAGTCCACCAGCAGAGGCATCGGCCCAGTGGTAATAAATAACAAAATACCGAAGTTACTGTCAATTCATTTTCTGCATATGCAAATTTCGACAACTTATGTCTCTTCAGTGCAGATCAAACCAAAACATTTGAAAGTCAAATAACCGAAAAACGTGTAGAAGCTGATAGAGAACAAATAACCAAATGAATCTAAATATAAAAGCCAAAATTCAGCTAAGGATAGAGCTATGCATGAGGGAGATACTCCTTAGTTTTGACAAAAATATAAAATTTAGATATTGCAAGTTTCAATAATGTCGGTTTTGGGGTTGGGGGTTGAAGGGTTGCGAAGGGGGTCTCATCCCGGAATTCCAACTTTATTTTTACTGAATCCCGAAATCCCGAACTACAATTTTAAGGAACTTAAAAACAGATGAAATTCCGATTCCGATTCAAATCCCGGCATCCCGAAAAGGTCCGCCCCCTCAGAATCGAACGAGTTTTAGACTCGTGAAAATCAGTTATTCTACATTTTGTATACTAGTATTACAAACACAAATTTGCCATGTATTATGTACTTTGATATAGTCTACAGAAGCACGAAACCGTTAAAATCCACCCTGGACTGTAGTTGACAGCTATATGCTACTGAGCTTTTCGAAGTTTTATTTTTTTTCCTTGAACTCATCCGGCATTGTGCTACTTTTGACTGGTTATTATCTCATTATTTATTTTTCACCATTTATGAGGGGGCGGACTCGGGCGTCTCTTCTTTCTCCCCCCTTCTCTCCTTTCTCTCAGTCTCCCTTTTGTTTTTCTCCCTTTCTGGTCCATTTTCTCCTTTAACCCGTCCCTATCTCTTTTTCTCCTTTCTCCTGTCCCTATTTCCTTTTCTCCTTCAGTCTCCCTGTCCATCTCTTTAACTATATAGAATCAGAGACATAATTTTCATTAACATCTATATTTTTCAATATATAGATGTGAAAGTACTCTCGTTTGCTCCTTCAATACCACCGTGGCGGGTATTAGTACAATTTACGTTAACTAGCTCGTGCCCAATTTACAGTTAGACGGGGGCGTCTCTTGTCTCTCTTCTTTCTCCACCCTTTCCCTCCTTTCTCTCGGTCCCCCTTTTATTTTTCTCCCTTTCTTGTCCCTTTTCTCCGTTCTCCCGTCCCTATCTCCTTTCTCCCTGTCCACCCCTTTAATTTTATAGAATCGGAGATATATTTTTCAATATAGATGTTTTTTTTATAAACCTCGACAATCACTCTCGTTTACTCCTTCGATACCACCGTGGCGAGTATTTGTACAATCAATGTTGAATAGCTCATGCCTAATTAACAATAACCGGGTATTCTAATACATGGAACCGGAGCTGGCACAATGAACGCGGCGCCGAAAAATAAACAATGATTAAGGTAGATCGAGGGAAAATGCTATTTTCTGCGATAAAGAAAAGGCGATACTTATTATTTAAAGCATACGATCATTCCTCATATATTTATGTATTCACGGTAGAAAATGCGATGTAAAACAGTATATATTTATTTAATAAAACGAAAATGAAGTGTGTACTTTACAGATTGTTTCAGGTTTTGAACTAACCTGGACATGTATTTTGATGTTAGAAAAAGAATTCAAATAACAAAATGCACCTGACTCTTTGCAAATATGTCCTGTAACTTGTGTCAAAAGCACACACTAAGTCATTCACGCAATGACGGGTACGATGGCAATATTTATGTATGGGGTGTCAAAATATGGACACAACGAAACGCGGGCAAATATCAAAAACGGACAAACCGAACGCGGGCATTAGGCACAATGAACGCAGGTAAAAATAGCATTATGACATCATATAAAATCAGTATTTGTCGTTTATTTTTCGTTATTTTGTAATGGAATGACTGTTTGAATTTCACGAAAGCGCTTGTCATGAAATATCAGCTAATTTTAAACACTTGTTGAATGTTTCCAGACTTTGATATGTTTAGTACATGCTTATTTAAAATTGAATAAAATGAGCTTGTACACTAGACAAAACGTTCTACATGTAAGCTATACTTACAGCACTTCTATTCCGTGACAGCGCAACAGGTTTGGTTATTTCAGTACCAACCTGGTTTATTTTCAAATGAGCGCTAATGGTTTGGACGATTCGCCACATAAATATCAAACTGCATGACAAAATGAAATGTAACAAAATATTTTCCATCGAATGTTTTAGAACAATATTTGTTACCCCATCTCCAACCTCTATTTGCCGGCCATACCCATATCCTTTTAAACCCTTAAAAATAACAAAATCCAACCAACGTAAATATGAAAAGATTACCAACCTAAAGTAGTGAGACCAACATTGGCGGATCCAAGGGGGTTCCGGGGGTTGGAACCCCCCCTTTTTTCTGACAATCACGTATTTTTCAATGAATATCCTGATGTTTTACTAAGAAATACCCCAAAAATTTTCGCGCCTCGCTCCATTCAGCGAAATTTTCATTCACTTTTGAATCGGAACCCCCCCTTTTTGAATTCCCTGGATCCGCGCCTGGACCAACTAAAGAAAACTAAGGAAAAAAATATTGGTTTATGCAATTTTTTAAATTCAAGACAAATATAGAAGATAACAATCACGGCAATACCAAGTCCCCTATCGGTAGAACAAGGCGTTCTTACACCAGCAAAAATAGTAAGTCAAAGTTGAAAAATCAATTGACCAGAACCAAGCTCGATCTTGAATTTGTAACTTTAGGAGGTAGACTCACTTACCAAATGTGAGATACATAACTAGAATGATTTAGTAAAAAGTGAGAAAACTGATGGCCAAAAACTCCGTCAAAAATTAGTGAACCAGAACAAAAACTCGAACTTAATCTGTAACTCACATGTTACACTCACATACAAAATATTACATCAATGATTAGAAAAAAGTGCCGAAAACTTTCGGCTATCGCCGGTAGGGATTAATCGGCAATTTATTCGTATTGCTTTTGCGCGCCAAATCACCCTCTAGAGTGAAAAAGCAGTCAAACTCCATTCCTCTTGGAAATTTTGCAAATAAACACTGAGGATAATCAGCAGAAACAGAGGAACAGAAACATTCAGTAGTAAAAAGTTTAATTGTGTTAGTGGATCTTCCTTTGTTTTTGCCATTCAGACAGTGTTATCTGCATAAAGAAATTAAAAACTTCAAATATACTTGTCCTTGTCTGTTTTCTAAGTTTACTTTATGTCTTTAGGCGTCTAGGCTGGTGTTTATTTCGCTGAACTTGATTACTCTTTATTTAGGGGCCGACTCCGACCTGCCGTTGGGTGTGGGCTTTCCTCATCGTTCATTGAACATCTTATGGTCGCTTTGAGTTGTTATTACTCCCCTTTGGGTCGTTGTCTCTTTGACACATTCCCAGTTTCCCTTCTTTTTTCCAGTTCTCTTTCAACATTTTTTAAAGAAATCTGATGAGCCATTGATATTTTATATATAAAAAAATCATTTAATAATTTATATTCTAGGGAAAAAGTAAGGGAGACAAATTTTCTCATTGTGTCACACCCAAAGTACACTGAAAACCTTAAAAAAACATTCTCATGGCTTATTCAATAGTTTGTATTTCTATACAAATGAACAATTACATTATACATATACCATTATCCCGGCACCTGAATTGGTTTTCAATGGCGCAAGCTAAAGAGCTGCGGGGTAGTCAGGTCATAATACGGAAAGCCTTACGGCAAACGATTGTATCAAAACTGTGTGGAGAAACGCTACGCTTCATGCAGTATAAAGCCCTTCTATATTTTTTTAAGGAGAGCAGAGTCACTGGGTCTCGTATTGAAGGCTATATTTCCTGCCCCTACCCATTTCTGCCCTTTTCAGTGGCAATCAAAACTCTATGACCCGGATGTCCCTGCCACCTAATTTTTTTCTCCTTTTACTATTATATATTTTTTAATTGATTAACTTGTTCTCGTCCTGATATAGCTGAAATATTGCCCAGTCTAACTAATCATTCATATACCATTAATATAGTTGGTATAAGTCCTGCTATCCCGAGTTCCGATACACAAGTAGTTGTTTACGTTTGTCTTTCATTCGTGTTCCCTTGTTGATTGTGGCCTGTAACTGTAATTTTCGGCATTTGTATGTGTAATCCTCACTAGCTTAATTGTATTAATAATCCATTTGCATCATTTTCGTTGTGTCCATCACTCCATGCTGACTGTTACAGTTATATGTCCTGTATTTCGTAAATTACACATTTTCTGACTTTCAGTAATTTAAAAACGCGATGAGTATGTGAAACACTCAATGACACTGATGCCGCGAAATCAGCAAAGACAAAATATCACGTATGGGTGTCCTTCTGACTTTATTGTGCGTCCACAAAGGACTTCCATCCTGTAACTATTAGCAAGCGTAAATATTTGTATGTAAATTCTGGACCATAAAACACATGCCAAGTTCATATTAAAAAAATTGCATGTAAGTTACCCTTGTTGGACCGTTTGAGCTTTTTGAATAAATATGAACACAAAATTTAAAGCATTGGAAGTTCCAAACGGGTTTAGACGATTTAGCCCCTTGAGACTGAAATATTGCAAAAATGCATATACTAGTAGAGTGGTATATGTCTCCAAATTCAAGGGTTTTCCGGGAGTTTTCAAGAATATTCTGGTCATTTTCAAGGACCAAATAGTAAAGAAAATTCCAAGTTGCAATACTAATTTTCCAGAAATTAGCTTAGGGCAGTTCCAGTTGATAAAACATGGGCCTTTGACGGTTATTATTTTAAACCCCTACAACCAATAACTATTTCCCCATAGGTTGAATGCAAAAATATGGTCAAAACATGACCACCCAAAAATTCATACAAAGTGCCTTCAGAGGGACAATTTTTTCATTTTTATCTTATTTTATCCTTTTTTTCTCCAGTTGGAACATCCCATACACATATCAAATATTTACACGGTCGAATATTCAAATGATCAAAGTCCGGGTTGTTTAAATTTAGTCTTGAGGTGTTTTGCAGGCCCTTAGCTTGATGTTTAAAATAAAATCAAGGGGTATTCCAGGTTCCCAGCTTGCGAGGCAACGATTTTGAAATATTTTACAATCTTACCACTAAGAAACATGTGAAATATGAAAACTTTTTTATTAGTTGTAAAATGAAATCAAATATTCTGATTATGGTAATTAGCATTGCTATATGGAAAACAATTGTGAAATGATTCGTCACTAACCATTCAAAATATGTAGGTTTAAAAAACTTTTTAGACGAATAGACACCCAGATATTATATATGACCATTTTCGTTACATTAGGACATAAAAATGTAAAACTTAATCTTATTAGTAATCTCTAATATATGTCAAGACCTCCGCGTTCGTGATGCCCATTTTTTTGTCTATAGCCCGCGTTCCGTTTGCCATTTGCCCGCGTTTCGTTGTGGCCAAATTTTGATACCCCATACATGAATATTGCCATCGTACCCGTCATTGCGGGAATGACTTAGTGCGTGATTTTGACACAAGTTGCAGGACATATTTGCAAAGAGTCAGGTGCATTTTGTTATTTGAATTCTTTTTCTAACATCAAAATATATGTCCAGGTAAATTCAAAACCTAAAGAAATCTGAAAAGTACAAACTTCATTTTCGTTTTATTTAATAAATATATACTGGTTTACATCGCGTTTTCTACCGTGAATGCATAAATATATGAGGAATGATCGTATGCCTTAAATAATAAGTATCGCCTTTTCTTTATCAGAGAAAATAGCATTTTCCCTCGACCTACCTTAATCATTGTTTATTTTTCGGCGCCGCGTTCGTTGTACCAGCATTAGAATACCCGGTGTGAATAACGTCCTCAAAAAGCCATATTGTTTTGTATGTTTAATCTAAAGGCGTGTTCGTACTCGGGATAATTTCAATTTCGACAGCAATATGAAGTTTTCCCTACGGAAACCCCATAAAAATACACTGGCTGCTTTGCTATCAGAGGTGATCTAAGGAGACGACCATTTGATTTGGGCATTTTGTCCTAAAAATTATTTATTTTACAGAATATCTCGAACAAATTATTTATTTTTTCATCAAATGGCATATCAAATTATTTATTTGAATTTGCAACAAAAAGTTTATTCTTCAAATCAAAATCAAATTATTTATTTTCATGACAAGTAAATGTTAAAATATATCTTTATTTTCACTGGGGCCAAGATTAAATTATTTATTTACAAAATATTTCATATTCAAAGGTGCCGAAGTGCGTATCGAGAATTTCTCTATTTATGTCAATGACATTTGATTTCCATAGATGCGACTAGATTAAATGCCTTATTGAAGTCAATAACAAATTGACTACAAAAGGTGCACATTGACGTAAATAAGGCACATAATCGAGTCGCTTCTTTTGAAATTAAATTGCATTCACGTAATCAAGGAAATTCTCGCTACTCACTTCGACCCCAGTGATATTGTAGTAGGCAGATTTTGAAGGCATTACATGAAAAGTACCAAAACGTGTAGTTGTTTAAGACCGAATGTCAAAATGATAATAATGCCGTACTTTCAGACGTTACAACAGCAGGGAAGTTGTCAGGTTGATGGTATAACCCTACTGACCTCTTCTATAACAATAAAACAGAGATATTTTAGGGGATATGCCCAGTGTTTTCAACGGGGCTAATGGGGTTATTACTTGAACAATTTCTGTTATTCTTCTGCTTACACTAGATAAAATTACGTAAAATACCTGTAATTTAAATCCCT
This sequence comes from Modiolus philippinarum, assembly GCA_002080025.1. Taxonomy (NCBI): domain Eukaryota; kingdom Metazoa; phylum Mollusca; class Bivalvia; order Mytilida; family Modiolidae; genus Modiolus; species Modiolus philippinarum. Next base: position 74,998 of record MJUU01057185.1, on the reverse strand, counting down.
ACCTTTCACTGCGTCTTCTTGGCCTCCTGATGATTTAAATGATAACATTTAAATTTGACAGCTTGTGGTTTAATTTATTGACCCCGGGTGAATGAAATTAAACGACCAATACATACAAAACGAACAGTTCGAGAAGACCGCAAAATGAAACTTCATCAATATGCTTAACCTATGTATGTAATTGCATATTTGATTACTTAAACAGGAAAGGATGTACTAATACTGTAATAAGATGACTTCCTATTTATAGATTCTTTTGAGTTTGCTCACCGGTGGATCCAGACTGTGTAAAAGAAGATTTCGGTCATTTTTGTTTTTTTTGTAGTATGTGTCTAACTTCTGCACGAATATTTTTTTTCCTAGAAAAGGAGTGGTTTCAAGCTTCAGGATGCCCTCTGTATCCGCCAGTGCTGTTCAATAACTATGTATAGTCCCTGGTTACAGTAGGCAAAATTGGAAATTTGTAAGAACCTCATACAACAAAGCAACATCCATTATTGCTATTTATTATATATTTTAAAAGGTAAAGATAAAATGGAAAAGGTATAGTATTTACATGCATTGAAAGTTAACAAGCCAAGACATACTTTGCATAAATTGTTTTTCTTCTAAATAGCTAACCTTTTACCTTTTGAAATCAACAAGCCAAGTGATGATGGAGTAAACGGATATCAAAAGATATTAAGCTTTCCAATATTTGACTTATTTAGACATTACATGTCAAGCACCAACCGTTACAGACATAGACAAAAATTTACAAGTTTGCACGTTTAAATGTCTCTTCTACACAGAACATATGCAATACACAATCGTCGGTGCTTATTGTTTACTAGATCAACCAGTATTATAACAGAACACAATTGGCCATTATAAAACATAACATGGGCGGACACAAAATTTGGAAATAACAATATCCAATTATTCAAAAGAGTATAAAGACAACTCCGACGTGTACATGTTTATATGAACTCTTGAAGAGTTGAGACTGAGTGTCTGTAAATATTAGGATCGATGAAAATATTGGCTTTATAACGAAATCGAAAGTGTGAACTGTAGTTTTGATCATTTGTAAAGAATACAAATGTACTTACCGTGATTATAATTTTGTTCGATTTGTGTGTTATATGCAGAGACAGATACTAGTAATTAATTATATGTCTGTGGTTTTATGTTACTTTCTGTACGGAAGAGTCATTGTTTCCGAAATTAAAGTAAAGAAAACAAAAATTTAATTATTTTAAAAAAAATTATTCTGAAGAAACGTGACAAAGAACGGGTCTACAAAAACTTTTCATACATATCATTTGAAAATTTTCGCGATACTCACAAAATCATTCAAGGTCGTAGGTATGGTCTGGCATGGTTATATGTATATTCACCTATTCAGTTTTAGTTTGTCCCTACATTTTTGCAAAAAGATACATGAACGAATAAACAGATAAGGCCAGGAATTGAAGAGTTATTATAATAACAATGAAGAAATAAATGATAAGAAATATAAATAAAATTAAAAGGTCAATTGTTCAGAGAACAATTGCAAGGTCTTTCACCAGTTTTCACCATGATCACATGTTTGAGTTTGATTTTGTTGTCTATTTCAATTCAAAATGTGTTGTAAACAAAAGTTCTGATCTTTATTAGTCTTTTGCTCAACGGTTGCTAAGGACTTTTTCCAAAAATTAGCTTGTTGCTAAAGACAGGAAAGTCACTTCCGGTTGGCAATGTCATTCATTTCCTCTTTACAACATTACGAAACTTTTTGCCTATGGTTGCTAAGGACTTTTATGGCAAATAACGTTGTTGCTAAGGACCTTGACCTTTGACCTTGACCCCATTTTGTCGGCCATATTGAGCTGAACAATTTATCTTCTTATAGTTTCTTTGTATCTTTAATAGTTTTTGAGATATAGGCAAAAAACTCTAAAATAGGACCCCGAAAAATGATTTTTGGGCCATAGGTCCAAAATGAATGGACTAATTATTTTGGACCTCAGTGTCAAATGTAGACCTCAATGAGACAAACATTCTCTCAAATACATTTGATCATCTTTCTCTTACAGTTTACGAGTTAAAGCGATAACAAGGCAAAAGGTCATCGGTGACCTTGACCGGTGACCTTTGACTTTGACCTTGACACTTTTAGATGGCCATATATAACTTATTAACAATGGTGAAGGTTTCAGGTCTTTAAGACTTATCGTTTGGTAGTATCAAGCATTAACAGAAACTTAAAATCTTTCAAAGGGCAATAACTCATATAAAGAGTCGTCGAATCTCTTTGGACCAAATGTAACAAAGTTGCGTCTTATGTCAATGAACATTTTTCTCATTACATGTTTTCAGCCATCTATTACGGTTTACGAGTTAAAGAGATAACAAGGCCTAAGGTCATCTGTGACCTTGACCGTTGACCTTTGACCTTGACATTTTTAGATGGCCATATATGACTTATGAACAATGGTGAAGGTTTCAGGTCTCTACGACTTATCATTTGGGAGTATTTAGCATTAATGGAAACTCAAAATCTTTCAAAGGGCAAAAACTCATATAAAGAGTCGTCGAATCTCTTTGGACCAAATGTAACAAAGTTGCGACTTTTGATAATGAACAGTTTTTCCATTATATGTTTTCAGTCATCTATTACGGTTTAGGAGTTGAAGCAATAACAAGGCTTGAGGTCACCAGTGTCCTTGACCCGTGACCTTTGACCTTGACATTTTTAGATGGCCATATATGACTTATGTACAATGGTGAAGGTTTCAGGTTTCTATGACTTATCGTTTTGGAGTATTTAGCATTATCGGAAACTCAAAATCTTTCAATGGGCAATAACTCATATAAAGAGTCGTCGAATCTCTTCGGACCAAATGTAACAAAGTTGCGTCTCATGATAATGAACATTTTTCCCATTATATGTTTTCAGCCATCTATTACGGTTT
>MJUU01057185.1:11313-70981 GCA_002080025.1 Modiolus philippinarum | reverse complement strand
AGCGTTTAAAAGTTATTCGCAAAAAACCGATTTACCGAAACGCGTCAAGGGCAATAACTCAAAAACGGTTTGTCGCAGAGTTTTCGTTCAATTGAATCAAATGTAGATCTCAATGAGAGGAACATTTTTGCAATATAATGTTTTTATAAATTTTTTATCGTTTCCGAGATATAGCGAGAACAAAATCTCAAATGGCGGCCATTTTGAAAATGGCGGCCGAAAAAATTTTTTCACCACAGATTTGTAATCAGGGTCATCAGAGCTACCTGGATACCAAATTTCATCAAAATCCGACAACTTTGAGAAATTTGCATATTTAGGGGTCAAAATCGCGTAACCGGGGTCGCGACCCAAAAAAATTTTTTTGCATGATAAATCATCCTGAGGATTAATGAAACATTTTCCCTACCTCAGATTTTTGATATCGGTTACGGTTTCTGAGTCTATCTGCTAACAACAAAAACAGGGGTCGGGGAGATAACTCTGTTACTAAAAATAGATTTCGTCCATACCCTAAATTCGAAAGAGAATTTTCAACTTCCAGTTAGTACGCGAAGTTTCGTAATGATACGTCAAAAGGTTTTCCGTACAGAGACCTTACGGAAGAAGAATAATAATAATTAAAAAGTCAATTGTTCAGAGAACAATTGCAAGGTCTTTCACCAGTTTTCACCATGATTACATGGTTGAGTTTGATTTTGATGTCTTATTTCGGTGAAAAATGTGATGTTAACAAAAGTTCTGACCTTTAGTAGTCTTTTTTTCAATGGTTGCTAAGGACTTTTTCGAAAAATTAGCTTGTTGCTAAGGACATGAAAGTCACTTCCGGTTGGTAATGTAATTTATTTCCTCTTTACAACATAACAAAACTTTTTGCCTATGGTTGCTAAGGACATTTATGGTAAATAACGTTGTTGCTAAGCATCATGACCTTTGACCTTGACCCCATTTTGTCGGCCATATTTAGCTGAACATTTTATCTTCTAATATTTCTTTGTATCTTAAATAGTTTTTGAGATAAAAGCAAAAAACTCAAAAATCGGACCTCGAAAAATCGTTTTTGGGCTATAGGTCAAAAATGAATGGTCCAATTATTTTGGACCTCAGAATCAAATGTAGACCTCAATGAGACACACATTTTCTCAAATACATTTGATCATCTATCTCTCACAGTTAACGAGTTAAAGCGATAACAAGGGTAAAGGTCATCGGTGACCTTGACCCGTGACCTTTGACCTTGACATTTTTAGATGGCCAGATATGACTTGTGAACAATGGTGAAGGTTTCAGGTCTCTACGACTTATCATTTGGGAGTATTTAGCATTAACGGAAACTCAAAATCTTTCAAAGGGCAATAACTCATATAAAGAGTCGTCAAATCTCTTCGGACCAAATGTAACAAAGTTGCGACTCATGATAATAAACATTTTTCCCATTATATGTTTTCAGCCATCTAGTACGGTTTACGAGTTGAAGCGATAACAAGGCTATAGGTCATAGGTGACCTTGACCGGTGACCTTTAACCTTGACATTTTTAGATGGCCATATATGACTTGTGAACAATGGTAAAAATTTCAGGTCTCTACGACTTATCATTTGGGAGTATATAGCATTAACGGAAACTCAAAATCTTTCAAAGGGTAATAACTCATATAAAGAGTCGTCAAATCTCTTCGGACCAAATGTAACAAAGTTGCGTCTCGTGATAATAAACAATTTTCCCATTATATGTTTTCAGCCATCTATTACGATTTACGAGTTGAAGCGATAACAAGGCTATAGGTCATCGGTGACCTTGACCAGTGACCTTTGACCTTGACATTTTTAGATGTCCATATAAGACTTATGAACAATGGTGAAGGTTTCAGGTCTCTTCGACTTACGGTTTGTGAGAAAAAAATTCTTACGGAAACCCAAAATTATTCAAAGGGCAATAACGCATAAAATACCATACCGCACAGTTTCGGTCTAAATGTAACGAAGTTCCGTCATGACTCAAGGAACATTTAACTCATTACTCTTAATCAGCTATCTTTTACGGTTTCCAAGTTTAAGAGATAACAAGATTTTTTGTTGCGGGGCAGATAACTCCATTACTAAAAATAGGTCAAGATGCTTGACCCAGTTTTGAGATCCCACAGTGATGCCGATTTATCACACCAAGTATCGAAATGATATGTCGCGTAGTTTTTTCACAGCTTTTGCGGCTGACCAAAAAAGAATAAAAAAAAAAAATAATCCGAAGAATTACAATAAGGTCTTTCACTGTGGTGAAAGACCTTAATAATATCAAGATATCGCAATAACAAAATTTCGAATGACCGCCATTTTCAAAATGGCAGACGAAATTTTTTTTTGACCATCCACGAATGATGATCTTAAAGAGATGATTATTTTTGCTACACAATGTTTTCATAAAATTTTTTTATCGTTTCCGAGATATGCAATAACAAAATTTCGATTGGCGGCCATTTTGAAAATGGCGGACGAAAATTTTATTTTGACCAACCATAAATGAAGATCTTAATGAGAGGAGTAGTTTTGCAAAACAATGTTTTCATAATTTTTTTATCGTTTCCGACATATCGCGATAGCAGAATTTCGAATGGCAGCCATATTGAAAATGGCGGACGAAAATTTTTTTTTGACCAACCAGAAATGTAGATCTTTATAAGAGGAGTATTTTTGCAACACAACGTTTTCATTAATTGTTTATCGTTTTCAAGATATAGCGATAACAAAATTTTGAATGGCGGCCATTTTGAAAATGGCGGACGAAAAATTTTTTTTTACCAACCAGAAATGTAGATCTTTATGAGAGGAGTATTTTTGCAACACAACGTTTTCATAAATTTTTTATCGTTTCTGAGATATCGGGATAACAAAATTACGAATGGCAGCCATTTTGAAAATGGCGGCCGAAATTTTTTTTTGACCAACCATAAATGAAGATCTTAATGAGAGGAGTATTTTTGCTTCACAATGTTTTCATAAATTTTTTATCGTTTCCGAGATATCGCGATAACAAAATTTCGAATGGCGGCCATTTTGAAAATGGCGGACAAAAAATTTTTTTGACCCCAGATTTGTAATCAGGACCATGAAAGCTACCTAGAAACCAAATTTCGTGGAAATCCGATAACTTTGAGAAATTTGCATATTTAGGGGTCAAAAACGCGTAACCGAGGTCGCGACCCAAAAAAATTTTTTTGCATGATAAATCATCCTAAGGATGAATGCAACATTTTCCCCATTCAGAATTTTGATATCGGTTACGGTTTCTGAGCATATCCGATAACAAGGAAAACTGTGTTTGGGGAGATAACTCCGTTACTAAAAATAGCTCAATATGCTTGCGTCGGTTTTGAGGTCCCGGAGCAATGTCGATTTATCACACTAAGTATCGAAAAGATATGTTGCGTAGTTTTGAGGCTTGAGTGCGGCGGAAGAACAAGAAAAAAAATAATCGGAAGAATTACAGTAAGGTCTTTCACATGTGGTGAAAGACCTTAATAATAATAAAAATAATCGGAAGAATTACAAGAAGGTCTTTCCGACTGGAGTCGTGAAAGACCTTAATTAAATAAAAAAAAATGAACATAAATAAATATTCACAAAAAAATATAAATGAAATCTATAAGATAAATAATTAAAGTATACATAAAATAAATACACTAAAAATAAATATATAGATTAAATAAATAAAAATCTTTACTTTTGTTCTAAATGACTTGTCTGTGTTGTAAATGTCTGGCCAGTGTTGAGTAAACGCCGATCAGTCAATCTAAACGCTACCTGTGTTGTAAAAGACTGATATCTGTTGAGAATGTCTGTTTAGTGTTGAATCAACACTGATCAGTCGTTATCAACACTTCCCGTGTTGAAAATGTCTGTCCGATGTTGAGTCAACGCTGGTCAGTCATTTTCAACACAGATCAGTCTTTTACGACACAGGTAGCGTTGAATGTGACTGATCAGCGTTGACTCAACACTCAACAGACATTCTCAACAAAAATCAGTCATTTACAACGCAGGTAGTGCTGAGAATGACTGACCAAAGTTGACTCAACACTGGCCAGTCTTTTACAACACAGGTAAAGACTGAGATTGACTGATATGGGTTGGCCCAACTCTGATCAGACATTTTCAGTCAAATCTAGTGTTGAAAAAGAATCAACCCAGTACAGTCATTCTCAACTCTGTTCAGACATTCCAAAAACGACTGACTCTGGTAAAATCAGTCAAAATATTTGTCAATATTGAATGTGTATCATAGCTATAAATTGTAAATGATGATTGACAATTCTGATTTCCTATTGTTGTTTACCTTTGGCTTTCGTCTTTTTGTGTTTTTTTTGTTAAGTTCCCTTGTGGATTCAGACCTGTGATTGTAATTTTCTGCCTTTGAAGGGATTTCCTGTTATCTACAATTATATTTTGACCAAGTGATTTAAGATGAGATTTTTTGATGTTCAGCCAGGTGACTTTAAAAGTTATCGGAAACGTTATCTATTGTTTATAGACGCTCTAACTATTATATTAAAAAAACCCTGTATACTCAACTTTATACTTGCTGTATAACAAGGCTAAACGTACCTAGTTCACAAATTTGCATACCATCATCTGAATCAGTTACTTGCACAGGAAGTTTGTAAATGTCGGGGTTTTCTTTTATCTTTCTTTCTTGGTCACAAAACGTCTGAGCAAAGGCAGGGCATGTAGTTACTTCTTTTTTCCAAAGAAACCTATCACCTTTTTCTAGCACTTCACTTATCACTAATTTATACGTTGTATTGCTCTTCAGATTGCTGATTGTGATTGAATCTTCTTTTGTGTTCACAAATTTCCAATTGAAATTTTCACCCAAAGGCTTATATTTCACTTTTATACTTGGAGGGTTTCTCTTCTGAATGTTCCAATGCAGGGTAATTTTATCTGATGATGTTTGTTCAATTGTCAATTCTGTCAATGCAGCAATCTCCGTTATCACAGCCTTAAAAAAAAGAAATTTCTTGGTTTTTTTTAAATATCCATATAATCTATGATACTGTACTAGAGAAGATGAACGATGTGCATTTATCAGGTGCAGGTTGTTTCATAACCGGGTCTTTTCGTGCAAGTCATTTCGTAACTTGGTCTTTTTGTTCCAAGTCTTTTCATAACTTCCCAGTGACAAGTCAATTATGATAAGTGCTTTGACGTGTAGTTTATTAATTTGTAGCAATAATCGAATGTCTGTTTCTAACACGAAAACCAATTAAAATATAACAATTGTCAGTTAATAATTGTGTGTTATATCTGCTATTCCTGAAGTGATATTTTTTTAAACGAAAAATGTAATAACATTAATAACATTAAAATCATGAAAAAATAATTTCTGAGAGTTTAACAATGTAAGACATTCTTTGGATCTAACAGTCAGACCAAGATAAGCATTGAGATGTGATGTTTGTACACGTTGAAGCATCGCTGGCACCAGCAAAACAGACATGTCAAGAGTTGACTACAGACTGGCTGTGAAATATAGAATCTATTCTCTCAAGTTGTTGTTTATCATTTTTCTTCTGTCGAATGGGTTAAACTTTAAAAATTCGACCTTTAGCGAGAAATTTTATGTTTACATTTGAGACAATAAAACTATGATAACCAACTACTTGCAAATGATAGATTTTATTTCTCTTATTCTGACACTAATGGCATTTTCATGTTTTTTTATTTAGTTTTATCACATCATGGGCCTCTACAATAAATACTGTGACATCACCAGATATGAAATTTACATTGTATGGAAATCAAAGAAAAAAAAATAATAAAAAGCTGCCATAAGCGATTTAAGGATAGAGTAAGGTGAGATTTTTGAAATGCATATAAGTTATTCGAATTTCTCCGTTTTTTTTCATTTTTCTTATGTAATATGTTTTGCCCCATTACGCCCAATTTTCAAGTCATCAAAAGCTTCAGTGGCTCATTTAAAATCAGAAGACAAGATTTCATGAGATTGTAGATTTTCTGCCATATGAACGTAACCAATAATATCTTCTTATTATACTAAGGTAAAATTCCGAGAGACCTTTTTCCGGCCATTTTTTAAAAAGTGAAATATCTTGAAAACAATGTCCATAACTTATCAAAAATTTTAGCCGAATTTGTTCCTTTACCAATGCTCTTTTCATTTATACTGGCAATTTAAAATCGTAGATTTTTAAAATTTTACCCTACTACATCCTTAGTACCAATAAACAATGTATTCTTCGAGAAAATACCAGTTACATTGATTTCGACTCAAAATAAGTGCAATTCAGATATGTTTTGCTATTTAAAGATTTAAAGTTTGTGAACTTTTCAATACCCCCTGAAATCGCGAGATCAATTTTTGCACATGTTTGAGAACATTTTTATCTCCTATGGAGTTAAATTGACGAGAACAGCATAAGAATTAGAGAAAATAAAATTCCAACCTTCATATTTTTAAATGTAACTGTAAATGGAATGATCATATATATACAATCTATAAAAAGCTTGTGAACAACTCAATATATTAGAATGTTGAATTATCAGGTGACGCTAAAAGCTTTCATTAATTAATATTTCTCTTTTATTTGTCCAATTTAAGAAGATACTTTTTGTGATAATCGTACTAAACATTATGCAAATTTGCTACAGATGCTCAAATTGAGGAGACCGGAGGGGTGAGCTTTGACAGACAGACCAAGTCCGAGTGTGATAACTATTTTACATCCCAGCTAATATATTAAAAGAAGGAAAACCGATTCACATTCTTAAAAATTATTTTCATGCTTTTAATGTCATGAAATAAATATTCTATACTATAATAATAATATATAGCCCTATTGTGCCCCACAACGATTGTTTATATAAGATTTTTAACACTGTAATTCCAACGAGTTCGTGGTGTAATAGGTAAGGAAGAAGTCTAGTAAAGGAGGCGACCCTGGTTCGATTTCCACTATGGACAATGTCATTTTTCAACGTTTTAAAATCTTTACCTTTGAAAATTTTATGAATAGAAAAAAATTCAGATAAAATTTTACAAAGTCCAAAACAACTGAGCAGTTCTCAAAATCTGGCCTTGTCAAAAACAAGAAAGTAAAAATATCCATTGTTCTAACTGGGGTGAGATTGCTGGGCTGATCCGACTCAGATCACCCCAGTCAAAACAAAAGAGCTGGGATGTAATTAAAGAACCTTAAAATACCTTAATGAGTAAGCTCGCATACCGTTCGCTCAATCAAATCGGATAATACTGTTTATGGAAATCAAAAAATCAAAATCCAAGTAGTATGAAAATGCGCAAGCATATCCTGCAAATTAAAAACTTCATATCTAACTAGAGGCTCCCAGGAGCCTGTATCGTCCACCTGGCTTTCAGGTGCCAAAATCGTGGTAACATTGTAAGTTATACAGTTCATTATCAGTCTCTCAAACTTTAGTACCTCGAACACCACTAATATCTTGTGCAGTATTTAAAGTCTGATCATGTTTTACTATATTTCTTTGTTTGGCTTTTTTGACAAAAAACATTCTTGCTAAGGACCACTTTCAACACCAGTTTTGAAATACGAACAAATTTCAACATTGGTTTTGCAGAAGTCGCAACATCAATATCTATTTGGAAACCAAATTTCATTGAAATTGGACAATGTTTAAATTTACTGCCTTTTTGGCAACCATTTTGAAAATGGCCGTCAGCAAACAATTTTCAACATAAGTTTTGAAGTTGTGACATCAATACCTATTTGGAAACCAAATTTCATTGAAATCGGACACTATTGAATTTTCCTGCCTATTTTGGCAACCAACAAACAATTTTCAACACCGGTTTTGAGGTAGTGACATCAATTTCCATGTTTCACGTAATCTTCATCTTCTATAGTTTTGGAAATAAAAGACGAAAAATACAAAATTTAAAAAATTCAGTGGAAAAAAGGGCAATAACTCCTACAAGGGTTTATGGATTTTCTTCAAAATTTCAGGGTGGATAGATATTGATATGCTGAACATTTTTGCACTTTACACTTGACCTCTATCTGTTACACTTTTTGAAATAAAATAATAGAAAATGAAAATTTTACGAAAAAAGGGCTATAACCCCGAGACGGGTTTTCAGATTTTCTTTAAAATTGCACAGTGGGTAGATCTTATAATGCTGATCATTTTAACCTTGTCAGATTTTTGATATCTGTAACGGTTTTCAAGTAATTTGCAAAAAACTGCTATTGACCCCATGTTCTATTTTTAGCAACAGCAGCCATTTTGTTTGGTCTAAGGACATAAAATCACAAACTTGAAAGTGCATACCCTGGTGATGATTCAGGCCAGGTTTGGTTAGTATTGGCCCAGTAGTTTCAGAGGTGAAGATCTTTAAATAAAAGTTAACGGACGGACGGTGGACGGACGACGGACGCCGAGTGATGGCAAAAGCTCACATGGCCTTTGGCCAGGTGAGTTAAAAAGGGATTTATCCGGATTAAAAATGTGAACTACCAAATTAGCAAAATGAATATATTAATTTACAAAAATGCAAAGTACAAATATGAATATTTTCACATAAATCATCAAAGAAAAAGAATAAAAGATAAGAGAAAAAAATTAAATACTAGTAACATGCACATTTTAGTTATATTCACAATCAACCTGCAAAATTAAAATAAATCACATCTAGAAAAATAGTGGAGTTATCTGGACAACCCATAAAACCTATATGCAATATTAAGCCCCAAAAAGACAGATTTCACCGATGAGTTTTTCCCTAATTTGTCAAAAATAAAAATTAAGTAGACATCATATCTTTGATATATGCACAATCACCTAGAAAATAAAAACTGCGTCTATTACAAACACTAGAAGAAGGAATTCGTACAAACGATGTAAGTATTGGGGAAACTGTTCATTCTGGCCCATGTTCGCCTATGTTAATCCTAAGGGAGAAGATAAATGTAAGGATATCAATTGATGACACCATATGACGTCATCTAGTAATTAACCCTGGTATATGAGTTTGTCTTTTAATGCAGCGTGGAGTGAGTAAAGCAATTCCTCGTGTTTAGATGTATGCTCTTTATTTTTCTTAGATATGGTGTACTTGTACATGAGATTATATCTCATGTGTACACTTTGTTCGTTATTATAATCTAAATTTAAGTAAATTCTTAACCCTAGGGTTTAACTATTTGCATCGTAGTTTTGTCCTTAACTATATTTTATATTACTGATTTTTCGGACTTTTGGTTTTATGCATCTTAAACATTTTTTGAAATTATGGATTTCCTTTGTTTTGGTTCTAGTGCTACTGATGAGGAATAAATTTCTGAAATGGTCACACTTTTATCAGTGTTTTAAATATTACTAATGGAATCATTTTTCAGTCATAATGACAAAAGACAACTGCAACCATCTGCTAGTTTAGCAACTGCAACTGTAACTATAGACAAAAAACTCTCATTGGAGAAGGTCGTGACATTTTGACTAATCAAAATGAAGTGCTATTGAAGTTAGGTATACCTTTTTAGTTTTAGAAACAGTAGGTCTTTCAGCTTTATTGTTGTTTATATTTAGGTTCAGGTTTTAGTTTTAGAAATATCAAGTCGATCAGCAATTTACAGTTTAATCATGTGACACCTTTTTACAAATGAAATCTCTTGCATAATATAAAATTATTATAATTATTTTTTGTTCCGTGCTTATCATAATCTCTCATGTGTCATCGTAATAGACATTTAATTTTACTTTTAACCTGAAGGATTTACTCTATCATTAATAATAATAACTGCCATTCATTTATGCCACGTATCAATCCCCCTTACTCTTCCCGTTTGTTTACGTGGTATATATATTGTCTGCCCAATTAAGTAATAATCCGAATAAAATTACAGACGAAGTGTCTATAAAAAATTTATCACATTTTTAATTTAGATGAAAATCCGAATTCATAATGACAAAAATTAAAGTTTCAAATAACAAAAAGCGCCTATTTCACTGGTGTTCACACTGTGAGTACCTTGGTTTTGAGTATTTTGATTTTTATTTCTGTGCTTTATATCTGTCTGACGTCATTGTTTTCTGTGTCTAACGTCATTGCTTTCTGTGTCTAACGTCATTGTTTTCTCTGTCCTCGTTTTGGCGATGTCTCTGGACTTTGATTTTTGTAAAAAAAAACCTCTCCTTTATTCCCGCGGTATTCTACTGCCATTGTTTCAAAATGGGGACTATTGGCAATTGAAGAGTGGAGATGGTTCGTTCCACACGAAAGGGTACAAGCATTTCATTTTCATCGAATTTGTATTCAGACAATATAATTGATGTATAATTTATTTTCGTGTCTCATTTCCATGCAATTTTGTTTTCCGAACAAATAAATCAATATCTTTATCGTTGTTGTTATTCGTTATATCCTGACTAACCTTCAAACTAACAGACACCTATATAAATATTAAACAACAGTGCAGATCTCTACACAGGATTACCATTTATAAGCGTGGTGTACAAACTTTGATTTTTATGATGCTTTATTTTATAATGCTAATTTTCACTATAACGTTGATAACTTGGGTCAAATTTTATTTTGAATTATCTAATTTATATGTTTCAAATTTTATCATAATAACATTGATATAGTAAATACATATAAACTTTTGTAAAATTATATTTAGTAAACTGTTATAATGAAAATGTTAACTGTCGTATAGTCTTATAGCACTATTTGAACATGCATCGACTACGGGGACCGACTTTGAGACACTTCTCGACTATATGAGATTAAGGGAGAAGAATATCTCGTTTGATGTCACCCTGTAACTTCAACGTAGCGTTAAGACAAATGTCTTCAGCAGTGGCTCTATTGTGGAAGACTTCTATTTTGGAAGACGAGAACGTATGTCAGCTCAAAAGCTTGTTATGTCTCCACAATAGATTTAAGCTTACTGGGCTGGTTTTTATATGGGCACTTCATAGATAATCATTGATGCATCAGTGCTTACAAAAAATATTTTTAATTTTTGTAAGCACTGATGCATACAAAAATTATTTTTAAAAAATTTATATCGACTATTGTAGTGTTCTAAAGAGTTACTTTTGGTTTGGATGAGGGCTTCACTTTAACCAGAAGTCTATTTTGTACAGACAAAAAAATGAACTGCACATTAAATCAGCAAGTTGATCTGCGACGTATGTAATGTAAAATTTAACAGTGGGGACATTTAGTCTCTGACTTTGTTTCCAATTTATTACAGATATTTCAGATAGTTAGATTACAGATAGTTTTCACATTTTAAAGATGGAGGTTTACCCGAGAACATTGAAATGTGAAAATTTAACTATCGAGATCGTAATAAACCGGAAAACAATGTTAGAGATTGTTTCTCTAATTTATACTCAATTTATTTGAAGTAAAGCGATCTCCGTAGTCTCCAGTCTCAAGTATGCCGACATTTTGTTGCTATCATCGTTGCTATATATATCATTGTGCCATTCGATGAAAGGGGTGTTGAATATAATAGTTTTGATAAAAATGTCATTCTATCAATAAACTGAGTTATCTTAGTCATAAAAATGCAAAAATCGTTTCGCTGGACAATGATGCAGGAGTTAATTTCATCAACATCCGGTTGCACTATTTCTAGAAACTGACACGAAACATTAACATGATTGAGCAATCGCCAAATGAGATCAGATTATTACTTCGATAACCAATTAGTCAACAGGTGTTTAAATTTGCTGGAAATTAAAAAAAATAATACAAGGCATATGAAGCGCCACCACAGTGATAGATTATCAGAAATATTCAACAGATACTTATTGTTTCACGGCATTGAATGGCACCTACAAAAACGCACCATAAATGCAGAGGGACTAGCAAACGTTTCTGAAAAGTAAATACGATGATACTAAAAATTTTATCAAATTTGCAATTAAAGGGAAAGGTGGAATCAAAAGGTATTTATTCATGAAAGCGGAAATAACTGAAAGAAAAGGAGAAAATATCGAGACAGCAGAATCACATTTCAGGGGGTAAATTTTATACCTGTCTGAAATTAAAAGACATTGATGAGAGCATGAATGATTCCATAAAAGATGAATAACACGTTTATCGAGTACCAAGGCCGAGACAGTAGCTGGACTTTTGACAAGGTAGCGAACGATACCATATATACGGCACGTTATAGAAAGATTCCATTTCCCGATTCACATTAAAAAGTATCTTTACCAGAATCATGTTAATCTTCTTATGATTTCGGACCACAAAAAATCCAATTATTGTGAGATCAAGGATGTAAACAAATTGCTTGCTGATCAGCGTAGCCACTACAATAGGTATTATTATTTTCCATATTTTCTACACGTATTTACAAAGGAGACAACAGAATAAATTCAAACATTGTGAACCGATGCAAATGACCGGGAGTGACTGACAATTGTTTAAGAATGCTACACAATGTCACATATGTTACCAGGTCCTGACGCAAGATCGTGTTAGGGACCATTGCCACGTGACTGGGCAGTTAGAAAAGCTACCAAACCGTATGTAACAAATTTACATGATATACTGGGCATATTCCTAGTATATTCCGCTATCTTAAAGGTTTTGTTAGCCATTACATCATGCAGGCTATCGGCAATGTCCAAGGGAAACAGCTCAAATGCATACCCAACAATATGAAAAAATATGTAAGTTTTGCTCTTTGATGCATGGATTTTATGGATATCTTCCAATTTATGTCATCGTCATTGGAGAAAATGGTTGAAAATTTGGCAATTTAAGCATATGAAGAGTTACTTTGAAGAAGACAAGATTGATTTGTTATTGAAAAAACAAGTGTACCCGTACGAATATTTTGATTCTGAGAACAGATTTGAAGAGCAAAAACTTCTGCTTATTACCGCCTTTTATAGCAATTTATCTGGTGAAGGCATAACGGAAAAAGATTATGCTCATGCACAGACCGTCTGGAAAATATTCAACTTACAAAATCTTGGACAATACCATGATCTGTACATCCTCACCGATGTACTAGCATTAGCCGATGTTTTTTGAAAATTTCAGAGATATCTATTTAAACTACTATGGATTAGACGCAGCTCATTTCTATACATCACCTGGTTTAGCATCGCAAGCGGCATTAAAAATGACTGGAATTCGACTGGAATTATTAACTAACATTGTCATACACTTATGTATAAAGAGAGGACTAAGAGGGGTAATATATTTGAGATGTCCTCGTTTTGCCAAAACTAACAACAAATATGTGCCTGACTACGACCCCAGTCAAGCAAGATGTCACATAACTTATTGGGAAAAAAATATATTGACAGACTATGTCCTAAGTATTTTCCATTGATAGTACCTGAAAAACGTCAAAGTCACAGATGGCATGTTGTCACCTTATGCTAGGAAGCTTCTCGAAGACTTAGACCTAAAAAGAACATTCCGAAATTTAAAGCTGCTTTTATCTCTTGGCATGAAGCTCACTAACATTCATATGATGATGCCCCTTAGACACACAACATGGCTGAAACAGTATATAGATTTCAACATGGAGAAAAGACATGAAGACTGAAATGACTTTGAAAAGGATTTCTTTAAACTGATGAATGACTCCGTTTTTGGAAAGACTGTGGAGAATCTGAGGGAAAGAATTGAAGTGCATATGTTGAACAACCAATCAAAAGCCAGAAAGTTCTCCAGTAAACCAACTTCTATGCGTTCAGAAGATCTAATGAAGATCTTGTAGCAGTAAATATGCTGAAACAGAAACTCAAATTGCACAGACCTATCTATGTGATCTTATTTTTAACTTAGATTTATCAAAAACACCTTTGTATGAGTTTCATCACAATTATATATAAACCAAATACGGGCCTAATGCAAAACTGCTGTTTACCGATACAGATTGCCTGTGTTACTATGTCAAGACCGATGGCATCTACGCAGATATGCTTGAGGATTGACATCTTTTTGATACCTCAGAGTATGATGAGCAACATGCATTACATAGTTCATTTAATAAAAAAGATCTCGGTAAGATGAAAGACAAGACCGAAGGGTACCAATCCAGGAATTTAAGTGCCTTAAATCAAAAATTTATCCCTGATCTATGAGGAAAACAGAAGAATGACAGATAAGAAGACGACCAAAGGCATAATGAAGAATCGTTAAAAATCATACCAAACATAACAGTTACAAAGAATCGCTGTTAAACAAGGAAATTTACATAAGCACTATGAATCAGTTAAGGTCGTATGAACATGTGTTATATAACATGCATATCAACAAGCTAGTGTTGTCTCCAATCGACAAACATATATTCTGCAAGACAGGATGTGTAGTCTTGCGTATGGACACTTGAGAATATAAATATACCGCCACCCTATAATTAAATCCTTTAACATTTGAACGTTGGAGGACTAGGAGGTGTATTCAAAACTCCAAAAATATAAACTTGTGAAGAATGTGGTCAGCAATATTCCAGAAAAGATGAAATACTCAGACACAGAAGAAAAAAAAACAGGTGCTAGAGGATATTCACTGTGATGATCGTGTTGTTCATCTGGACAGTCTAGATCGACCTCAATGATGTAGCCATTGTCAGAAATTTCAAGTGTATACACCGTGCAGCTATGAGTCTACACCTCTTCCAACACCACCACCACTACCACTTCAAACACCACCAACCCCAACACCGCTACCACTATCGGGGCATTGTATATAATACTAACATAAGATGAACACAGCCATGACATTCTATACGTTTACTTGCTACTATATGAAACTAAGGCAACGTCCGCCATACTGACGTCAACCATAGATACAATAGGAATACGCGACGTTACGGCTCATAGAACGATCTTAAACTGGATATAGAATACATTGGGGAACGAATTTCCAATGGCGCTTGTAAATAAGCTTCCGTAATTTTATGACTCTGGTAATATCTTTCCTTTAAAACATTTACGGCTTCGACATAATTAGCATTGGTGAGTGCGAACCCTGCTATCATGCTAAGTGCTTCATTTTCAAGTAGCGATTTCAAATTATTAAACCTCTCTAGTCTCTATGTTAGTTAAGGATATGTTGAAATGTACAGCTGAATCATACGCATCCAAAAATGTCTGCTAGTCTAATAAATTTCCGTCGAATCTTGACAAGGTCAATTTAGGCAAACGGTGGTTACTAGCGGCCAGCGGTTGAACATTATAGTTTGTTGTGGATGTTGTGTAACATGAAAGTACAGGAGCGGGTTGCTCTGGGTATGTAGCACCTTGACATCTTGTGTCCTTATCAACATTTGCAGGAACGAAAGGTAGGCTTTCAACATTGAGCACTTGAAATGAAGATTGGATAACACTGGAACTATTTTTCCTGGTCTTTAAAATGAGCAAAAAGTTCCGAAAATGTCTGAGTTTTGTGTCAAAATTATTAGAATACTCATCTGTTTCGACACTTTCACGCTCTACATTCTGTAGCTCCGTTTCGTCAAACATTTGTTCATTAATTTTTTTCCAATAACTTCCTCTTCTTCGTCTTCGAATTTACGAAAAAGTCTAGTGATAGCATTTCTGTTGCCTGTGCGAAATTGCTTTAATTTCTCCATTGTCACGGCACCATAAATATTGGGGCGTTGTATATAATACTAACATAAGATAAACACAACCATTACATTCTATACGTTTCCTGCTATAAGATCAAGGATAGAATGATATTTTACTCGTAAGCTATCAGAATTAATGAGCCATATCACAGAATGATAGGCATGGTTCCTGAGAAGATAACAAAAAAAACCAAAAAAACTAATCTATGGTTGAAGCTCTACAGGCGTAAAGATATGATACATAGGAATTCTAAGACAATCCGGAAAACCTTCTGTTTTTAAACAGGAACTAAAGTTAGGCTTAGCTATATCAGAAATCCATTTACCAGAGAATCTGATGAAAAGTGGACTTGTGAGATATTTGTTATTTCTCGGCAATGGATTACCGGTTTATCGACTCGTAGACTTCAACAAGGAAGAAATCAAAGTAGCAATCTACCAATCAGAATTACAAAAGGTAGAAGTATGAGACCATGTCTTGTGAAAAGTTGAGAAATTATTGAGGAGCAGAGGCAAGGGGCGTAATAAACAATATTTTGTGAAATTGTTGCATTGGCCAAAGGAATTAGAGTCATGCATACCTGCTTGCGATGTCAATGCTCTTGATTTGTTTTATTTTCTAAAAGAGTGACCTATCCTTCACAGAATAACTTCAGGTTTCGTCTGTTTACACCCCTTTACGAAAGATAGCATACTGTTGGCCCTTTCGTGAGGATGAAGATACTGTCGGGGGTAGATGACTCTCTATTTTATTTCTAGATGTATAATTGGTTAAGGATAATTTTTGAGTCAATTTGTAAAGACAGTGTAGGATGGTTCCCCGACTTATGCCTGTCTAATGTTAAGGGGGTAATGGATTTTGTAAATAGTCCAAGTTATTGTTATCTGTGAATTTTTACACAAAGAGTGATATATTTATAAATGAACACGTAGGTTAATGGGGGGCGGGATATTATTAACGATCGATAAGAAAACACAAGGAAACATAATACACAAATACACATCTCATATTGTTGAAGGTGCACTCCATTTATTTTTAATTATAATACCCATTTAATTAAAAACTGATTAACACGTCACCACTTAATTAATAAGACCGGGGATTGTTACTAAATGACGTCATAGTGTATCCTCCATTGATATCCTCACATGTAACTTCTCCTATAGGATTAACATAGGCGAATCTGGCCCAGGATGAAGTTTCCATACTACTGGTGTATCCTTTAAGCAATACTTGGCATAAAAATAAGCCTTTTGTTTAATTATTCTTCACATGGATTGATTCAAATCTTCATGAAAAAATAAAAGGATATGGAGTAATTGTAAATTGGACAAAATCCCTATAAATACATGGTAAGATTAAGCAAACTGAACAACGCTTTAATTATTGTTCTTCATCTTGAAGTCACCATGAAGTCTTCAACAAAGAGCAAACACTCCTACGTCATAGTTAATTCAAGACGGACCCTAGCACCTGTTTGAGCGGAATTTACTTGCTAAATGCTGAACAACGCTACATTCATGTATCCATTTTTCATTGATACGGGGTCGTCAACAAGCATAATATATCGGGCAAAGTACTCTAACAAACACTGTCATCACTTGCCCGACAAAGGGCCAACAGACGATACAACAAATAAACGATCACGATTCACGTATTTTTGAACTAAACTTCCATTTTGATTTGGCGTTATAAGGTCATAGCTGGTAGTTAGGACAAAATGTTTTTCCTTGTAACTGAAAATTTGAAAATAAGTTTCTACCTGACAATACTATGGCGTCGTCACATTCGTTTACAAATAAAAAAAAAAGCAGTAGGAAAGTCTTTATTAAATTTGTCCCAATTAGATGAATAACTGAATTCAAATCGAAAGGATGGCCATTTAGTCGTAAATTGTGTTCCTATGTCGGACCATTTTCAAAATATTTTGTCATTTTTTGAGATGTTGTCAAATATTGTGAATGGTGGTCTCTAGTGCTTTCACTTCCAATGAAAAAACTTCAAATATTCCGCCACACTTGCATGTTTTCTGACATACTAGCAGTCAAACATAGCTGTATTATATAGCCAAAGCCATTTTACGGTGATTCAGAAGATGGTACTTTTGGAAGGACTATGAGACCCCCCTAAAAAAATGTTGCCAGTGTAAAAAAATTGATCAAGATTTGCCTTGCATATTGCATTCACATGGTAAGTTAAGTGACTGAATCTTCTATCTAAATGCATGAAAATGCATTCAAACAATTTTTATTATGATAGTGTATACAACATATGCCCTGTTAGAATATTTTTGAAGACGATTTAATGCATCCGAAAAATTAATATGCTAAAGGAAATAAATTCACAAGAAATGACCACGCGAGCACCGCTGAAAATATGCACATTTTTCATGTGATGCAATTTTCTCGATTTATTACAAGGATATAAAATAACTCACCATTTTCTAGTTCATTTGATCCATGACATTTTATATGATATAGATTGTGCTATGATTTATCTCTAGGACGTTGAAACGAAGAAATACGGAAGTCATTTAGGACCATAATATCAGTTTTTTTCTTTATTGTTATGTTGAATGCCCACAACTAATTAGGTTTGACGAATCAACAAAAGGTAAAGTATGCTAATTTTGAAATAACACACAGGACAACATTATGATAACAAAGACACTAAATACAAGACCAATATATAAACCATTTATACAAACAATTTCAAAGTAATTATATTTACTCATTAGCATTTTCCAGTATGCCATTGTCAAGATTTTTTCAAATTTTTAGCCTCGAGCAAAAAGGCAACCAATCAATTTCTTGTTAAGGATATCAAAAACATTAACATTGGCCATTTTATTTGTCTTTAGGTGTTTACTCTTATCCATTTTTTAACATAAGTTGTAGAGTAAGTGAGAACCGAACCGTCAATCCAAAACGAATGATCCAAGGACAAAAGCAACATTGGAAACAACAAAGAAACAGGGACACAATATGAGTACGGCATAGAAAAGAAAAATGAACACACACACACACACACACACACTCACACACACACACACACACACACACGCGCGCGCGCGCGCGCGTGCGAGCGCTCAAAGCTGAACATAACGGACCCAATAAAAACAATGGGTAAGATCAGGTGCACCGGTAGAGTAAGCATCTCCTGCTTCTTTATAAGACACCCGCCGTGTTGAACATGTCATTTCCGGTAGTAAAGTCAAATCCGGTAGAGGAAAAACTAACTTTAGTGGCAAAGGGAAAGATCTGTTGTCATCTGGGAAACAGATATCCCATAGCGGTCCACAAGATGGTGATGTTGACCGTAAAACTTCTAGAGGGATGACTTAAAGTTTTGGATAACAAACTCTTGTTTATGTAGCCTATTTGTGAGCAACAGGGCTCTATCAAGGAAGTCACTGTACCGAACACAGGCTCTTGAATAGCGAATTGGATGTTGCTACAAAGAAAAGGGAAGTTGACTATTGGACAAGTGAATTTATCGCGTTTGTCGTTCAGCGTAGTTTGAAGTCTGCATCTGTTGTCAATTTCAAGATGAAGGCCAATAAATGTGACCGACGTGGAAGTGTCTGTAGTACCCTTAATTTCGAGCTCTTTTTGGATAGATCAGATGAAGAAAATCACCAAAGCGATGGTTGTTTAGTGACAAAATATCATTTATATGGACACAGAACACCAATTTATTTTCCATGGGTTCCAATAGTAACATTTTGAGAAATTCCCCCATTTCCATTATTTCGTTGGTACATTGTACATGTCACATTCCTCAAAACGAGCGGAATTGTCTGAGGTTGCTGCCATTTCATTTTTGGGGGTGGCTTGTCCGATGAAGTTTTCCGGTATTTGCCAAACCCCGAAAAAATTTGAATAATCCATATGTCAACACCAAAATATTAGTGAATAGGCATCTTCTACTAAAGCTGAAAATTTTCCAACACATCTCTATTTCAATAGGTTGAATATCTACATATTTATGAATTTTTTTCGCAGTAAGTTCTACTTCCAAAAAAGACATTATAATGTCCACTCATTCAGTTATGAGTAAACAGTACACTTTCGAAACCTGCGGAATGGTTGACCGAATTAAGTAGTGCTGTTGTGTGTATCAGTTCAAAAAGTCAATTGGTCATCTGGGCCTATATAACGGAAGCTAAAATTAAAGGATTTGGATAGTTTTTCATCTTTATATTGAAGAAGCCGTTCGATGAATTCAACCTCATAACAGTGGAGAAACAGATAGGGTAGGAGAGGTGCACAGTTTGTGCTAATAGGAATTCATATAGTTTGATGAAAAACAAGTCCTCCAAACTGGACAAATATATTGTCGATCAGAAACTCTAACATTTTTATCACCATCCTCTGTATATTTTTTCTCCGATTGGGAGTCATTTTTCACAAAGTAGGCTTGTTCTCTACCTTCAACAATGTACCTATATCTTCGTTCACCTTTCTTACGTGAGAAACATCTATGAATCAAACCTTATAGTCGAGATCTTAGTTGTTAATGAGGAATGCAAGTGTAAACTATGGAGAAGTCGAAAGTTTTAATGCTATTACAGCGTGAAAATGATCTAGAGTTTAAGATGCCAAATAGATCTTCGGAGTTTTTCAAAATCCAATGTTCATTTACACCGCTTCTTGAAAAGCAAGTATCACAGTATTTTTAAATGCCTTCTTTATGCTAGGTTTGCACCGCCGATCAAAGCAACTCGACCGACCTTGACCTATGAATATTCATGAATATTCATCGATCGAGACACTGAATTCGAATACTCGTGTTCGGTCTACTTACCAAATCGGGGCGATCTTACTAACTATGCTGAACTCGAGCTGTGTTCCTGAACATTTTTGACATGTCAAAAAATATCGTGAAGAGGTCGTGTGTATTATATGTCGAGAACAGGTGGGGAATCAATCGGGGTCTGATCGAAGTAGTCGTGAAAGGGTCGAAAAGGGATCGGTCTTGATCGAGTTTCAAAATTTTAGCGGATCATGCCGATTTCAACCCGACTTTAACTCATTCGCTTCTGGATTTATGCCGAGTCGCTTCCACAACAACTCGATTAGTACTCGATCATTACTCGACTAACACGATTCATTCTTTTTTTCTTTACAAGATATTCCCGACCATAACACGATTTTTTCCCGACCCGTAAACGGCTTTTTCTCGACCACTCAAGACCTTTACTCGATTCAGCACGACAGCATGTCACCTTTTCACAATATCACAACATGAGGCTTTCAAGAGCATCAGTGTCTCACCAGGGCCTTACTTCAGTTTTTAAAGGAGTCATCCCATGGACTCCAATGACTATTGGGATCAAGTTTGGTTGATAATCATCTTTGATATGATGAGAATCTGCAAGATACTATTTCAAGTGGGAACCAGCCAAGGACTACTGTTTTAATTTTGGCCAATTGGCATGTGGTTTCAGAGTAGAATATCTTGGAATGCCTCAGTAAGGTCGAATATAAGATAATGTTCCCCGTTGGATTGCATGCAGACAAGATAGATACTATTTTGAAATTGGAACATCCAAATCCAAAGACTATTTTCAACAATTTTGGCTGCATTTGGTCCAGTGAAAATCCTTCTGGTACTAAACTTTATCCCCTTTGGCGGTCATCTTGTATTAGATGACGATATTTTGATAAGGGGCAATCGTACATGTAACAAGTTTGGTCTAATTGGATTAGGGGTTTCAGAAGCAACTTTCGAATGAGTTTTCCAATAAGATCCATTTAAAAACTATATTCCCAGTTGGCGGTTATATTTGATTAGAAGCGGACATGGCGGTTGATTTCACATTGAACTAATCGAGGTCTATCATGACTCTGCGGTTTCTGGGTAGAATATATCTGAATGCAAAGTTCATGGACAATGGATACAAAATAATGGCAAAAGCCCAACCAGAAAAAGAATATCATATTGTGCATGCTACTAGTAGAATTAAAGGATGACGTGCAGAGGACTTGAATTCAATCAAATAGTTATGCTGACATAATTTGAAATTGAATCCAAGATGATCCCAATATACACATTCCAGAAGCAGATTCACTTAACACATAAATTCAACAATAAAATATTGTTTCTTCCGAGCAGGTTGTTACTCTTATCACGAGATTTGACTCAAGCTAAATGACATAAGAAAAATGCGATTTTGAACATTTGTAACATGTACTAGAAGGTAATTTTTTTTAGATTTGCACCGGGCAAATGGTGTACCCAACAGTCAGCCGCTCACCATTTTCACTTCCTAAAATTCGGTTGTTTTATACAGAATGCAGGTTTAAAGCTATACATGGAAACTACTGTAAATCTAGTTACCACCCATACCAGGTGATGATATGTCTTCTGTTTTATATATCAGATTAGTCCTACATGTAATGACAGGAAAATCACACAGTCGCATTCTGATACATGATGAGGAGGATAACCTGCTAGTATGTGAAAGCGAACATTCATTCCTCTATAATGATGACTTTGAAGCATTTGCTATTGTCTAAACCAAAATACGCACCTTCTGTGTCAGATCCGCCTTCTCTGTTACTCGTCTTTTCAAAGCATCAGCCACATGGGCCACAAAGTTTGCTGCTCTACCACCATGCTGAACTGTTCCCTGAATTTTCACGTTTTATCCTAATTCATACAAACGTACTAACAGGACAAAACTCGAGCACACTCGACCATTTCACGATATTCTCCTGACCAGGTCTAGTTAATCAAACACAAATCGGGCTATGATCTGGCTCAATCTGACGAAGTCTGGTTTGTCGAATGAGGGTCGAGCATAAGTCGTACGTGAATCGTAAAGAGATCGAGAATTGTCGAGTGTTAGTCGTGTTAAATCGGGTAAAAGTCGAGTGGACATCGTGAGCTAGCTCGATCAATGAATTTCATGACGTTAATCGGGATAAAGCAGCATGGTCGAGTTGATCGAGTTGGTCTGATCGGGGGTGTAAACCTAGACAGCTGTCAAGATTGATGTTAGCAATTTTGATACAGGTTTTGTAGAACATTTAGCGGATCCAGCAATATATCGTTCATTTATATGGGCATTTACGTAATTTTGGTAATCAGTACAAAGAGGGGAGATATGTGTCTTCATCCTTGGTGGAAATCCCAAGGGAAAGCAAAACACATTGTGTAATATATTATCCTTTGATACAGTAGTCGCTGGGTAAGTTGGGTTGCCTTTGGAATTCTCAATGCGTAGTTCTTTCTTTAAACAATTTATGTAATGAAAATAAAAATGATATTATTTGGGGCATATCGACAGGAATGAGACATATATGTCATAAATAGAGGACAAGTAACTGGCAACATCAGATTTTTTTAAAACTTGACGCTTTAGTTCTCATTGACCCTTGTAGCTGATTGATTCGTTTTAGAATAATTGACCTCACAGCCTTAATCTACTCCGAAAGGGAATCAAGATCCTCATCTTGTTAACGCTAAATTCATTTTCTGGCGTAGTCCTCTACAGCATCCATAAGAAGTTTGAAATTTTGTATTCAGTTGATAGAACGTGGTTCACGGAATTTAGGCCCTTTGTCACGGACCCACTGAGACATTTGTTTTAAAAGATACTCAAATCTTCAGTTATTATATGACCATAGGGACCATATCAGAACATGAACAATCGGGTGGTTTAGATTTGATGTCGTCGGTGGTAAGATTTTGCAATACACGTTTATGGTTGAAAATTTTAGACGCGATTGGTGAAGTATAGGTGTCCGAAATGATTGGGCTGATGTGTGTTTGAAATAGAGGGGTATTTTGATTTTTAAATTTCTGTGATGCAAAATATTGGCTAGGTTAATAGCATCCAAACCCTTTTTCGCGAATTTGATTGGTAAAAATGAATTTCGTTCTTCTGCATTGGCGTATTTTTTAACAGGGTTGAATAACCTATGTTGACCATTATCAAGTATAACAGCATCTAACTTGTATGAAGATGAGGATTGATCAGTACAGGTATTTTCTAAAGACGTTTTATAAAGAGAATTCAATTTAGTAAGTGGTAAAGAATACAGTTTTATACGAATGTGATGCAATCCTAAAGGTTTACAAACAAAAGGAAGTAGGCCTTGTATAGTTAAATCATGAAGTATCAGTGATGTATAATGGCGATGGCCATGGCTTCGTTTTCGTCTAGGATGGTTATAAAAAAAATGCGCATCACGTTTATATCATTGCATTTCGGATTTGATAGATTACCTATGCTTTCAATTTTGTTGTTACAACCATACAGTATTTCTGTTCCCAATTTGGGTATCCAGTATTCTTCTTTTTGTCTACGAAGAGGTGTACTCTGGTTTGGATTGTTTGTAGGATGTTTTTTTTCTAAAATGCGTACTTTCATGGAGAAAATAGAATGATCGGATTGATTAAAATGTTTGTAAATTGTTGGAATTTCATCGTGTTGATTCCCGATCTATGTCCGTTCATGCGTTCGTTCAGTCTTTCTTTAGTTTCTCCGACATAAATAAGGCCACATAAATTACATTCTAAACCGTAGACAAGAGTTTTAGAAGCACAATAAAGATCAACATAGCTTCTAGTATGATACGTTATATTTGTCAAAGTACTAGTAAAGAACGTTTCCGTTATCAAAATTGCACATGTTTTACAGTTTTTAATCTTACATTTGAAGATAGTACAATGTTGTTCATCATTATTATAACTTAAGATGTCGTGTAATTGAACGGAGCATAGATCAACTTTTGGCTCGAGATCAAAATTTTTATACTGGAAACGTGGGTCATTTGATGCTTCGTATGATATGGTATTATTGACTTTGTTGTGTTGGATACCTGCCTCACAAAATGATACGTGTCCATAATATCATCAGGTATGGGCCTTTTTATACTTGGTGATGCCCCAGTCAGTATAGTCTTGTTGTTTCTCAATTTCATGCTTAGGTAAAATAAGCTACTCAGTTGATGATGCCCTTGGGGACAAATTGTCCACCAGCAGAGGCATCGACACAGTGGTAGTAAAGTTAGTGAGAACCGAACCGTCAATCCAAACCGAATAATCCAAGGACAATGGCACCACCGGAAACAACAAAGAAACAGGGACACAACATGAGTACGGCATGTAGAACTGGTCATTAGCAGAACGTAATGTAAAGTTACTTCGGTTTTTTGTTACTGCAGTATAGTAAACACATATACATTTTAATTAAGGGAAGATAACAGGAAACACTTACAATGGCTGAACATTACAATCACATGTAACAATCAACCAGGAAACTGCACAAGAAAAACAATAAAATGACAAAAGAAAAACACAGATAACGATAGGAACTCGGGATAGCCGGACCTGGTACCGGCACCGGCAACAGCAAGCGGTAGGGTTAAACCAGTTTATGGGTACCCAAATATCCCCTTTCCCTATAGTATAATAAACATACAAATAAAACCCAATACAGGTAGACCACTAAATCCGAGACCACAATCTTCAAAAGGAAAGAATACGTAATTTAGAAAGATGGGTCGGGGAGTGCTCGCCGCTAAACTGCCGGCTAGCTCAAGGAGCCTAGTCTGCTGGTAAAACACTGTCTCTCTACGGAATAAAAATCAAACTCAAAACTTCCCGAAGGGTTTGGTAAAGAATTATCATGGATTTCAGTAGACATCGGCAGTATCAGTGAGAGGCCAGTATAACTGTAAAATCTTCAGGTTATTGGATCCCAAAGCCAATTTAACGGAATCATGAAGAATATCCGGTCAATATCCCCTATTTCGTAAAGAATTAAAGTTTCGTGCCAGTTTTACTAGATTTTGTTATCATTTTTTTACATTTCTTTACAACATTTCCGTAAAAACGAGGGTGAGAAATGCCTTTAGTAATAAGCTGTTTCCGAGTCGCAGATACCAAATGTTCATATCTTCTATAAAAGTTTTTAAATGTATTTATCAGTCTATGAAATCTGTAACCTTGTTGTCATAGTTTGGAAGTAATATTACGGTTACGTTCATTAAAGTCGTCAAGAGTAGATCAGACGCGTGCAAATCGTACCAGTTGAGATATATACACCCCGTATGATGGTGCTGCAGGAACGTGGCCATCAAGAACAGGGAAATTAGTAATAGTGAAATCAAAATCATCCCTTTTATCATAAATTTTATTTTTAATTTTTCAAGAGTCAACGATGATAGTTTGATCGAGAAATGGGCAGTATTTAGAAACATTGTTTGCTTTATTAAGTTTCAGTTCTTGTGGTAAATGAGGTCGACATAGTCTAAAAACTGGGGATTGTCAATAGTAAGGATATCGTCGATATACCTGCTGTTATCGTTAAAAATTGAAATAAGTTGATCACTGTTTTGTATGGTTCCATCCTTTATTTTTTCATAAAGTCCTGTTCGTAACAGAACAGGAAAAGATCTGCAATAATTGGTGCACAGTTTGTACCCATAGGAAATCCAATGACCTGTTGATAGACGGTGTTGCCGAAACGAACAAAAATGTTGTCTAGCAAAGGATTCAGTGCCTTAATCATGTCATCGCATTCCCAGGAACAATGTTTTAAGTGATGTTGAGAAGAATCCTTGCCTTTTATTACAACAAATGAATTGTAGACCAGAAAATTTGAAAGCCCTTTTAATAAGTTGTCCCAATTTCGATTTAATCAATTTATGTGGAAGGGTTGTATAAAGTGTAGAAAAGTCATAACTGTCAATAGACGAAACCGGTCTTTGTATTTATTTTAGTTTATCTAAAACTTCAAATGGAATTTTTTTACACTCCAGAAGTAATTTACACCAGAGTTTTGATAAGTTTTTTTTCACAGTATTTGACAACTAAGTCTTTAATACAGGTAGATGCACTTTTTAAATGGATGGATAAATTATTCGTAGAACAGTGTAGAACATATACACTTTGTCATAAATATGTAGTTTTCGATTTTTCAAAGCCATAATTTGAAGTTTGGAAGCATTATGCAAAATAGTGTATAAGCGAAAGCATGATATTTTGCTTTAATTAATGAAAGGAAGATAACAGGAACCACTTACAATGGCCGAACATTGCAATCACATGCCACAATCAACCAGGGAACTGCACAAGAAAAACAATAAAATGACAAAATACAAACATAGATAATGATAGGAACTCGGGATAGCCGGACTTGGTACAGGCACTGGCAACAGCCAGCGGTAGGGTTCAACCGGTTTATGGGTACCCATACCTCCCCTTTCTCTATCCCGTATCCCTATAGTATAATAAACATACAAATAAAACCCAATACAGGTAAACCACTAACTCTAAAACCACAATCTTGAAAAGGAAAGAATAGACAAAACGTAATTTAGAAAGATGGGTCGAGGAGTGCTCGCCGCTAAACTGCCGGCTAGCTCAAGTAGCCTAGCCTGCTGGTAAAACACTGTCGCACTACGGAATAATAATCAAATTCAATACTTCCCGAAGGGTTTAGTAAAGAATCATCATGGATTTCAGTAGACATCGGCAGTATCAGTGAGAGGCCAGTATAATTGTAATTGTAAAATCAATTGTAAAATCTTCAGGTCACTGGACCCTAAAGCCAATTTAACGGAATCATGAAGCATATCCGGTCAATATCCCCTATTACGTAAAGAATGTAAGTTATGTTCCAGTTTTTCTGGATTTTTAATCATTTTTTGACATTTTTTAACAACATTTCCGTAAAAACGAGGGTGAGAAATGCCTTTAGTAATAAACTGTTTCCGAGTCGCATTATACTTAGATAACAAATGTTCATATCTTCTATAAAACTTCTTAAATGTGTTTATCAATCTGTGAAATCTGTAACCTTGTTGTAATAGTTTGGATGTGATAGTAAGATTAAGTTCATTAAAGTCGTCAAGAGTAGATCAGACGCGTGCAAATCGTACCAGTTGAGATATATACACCCCGTATGATGGTGCTGCAGGAACGTCGCCATCAAGAAAAGGGAAATTAGTAATAGTGAAATCAAAACCATCCCTTTTATCATAAATTTTAGTTTTAATTTTTCCAGAATCAATGGTGATAGTTAGATCTAGAAATGGGCAGTATTTAGAATCATTGTTTGCTTTATTAAGTTTCAGTTCTTGTGGGTAAATGAGGTCGACATAGTCTAAAAACTGGGGATTGTCAATAGTAAGGATATCGTCGATATACCTGCTGTTATCGTTGAAAATTGAAATTAGTTGATCACTGTTATGTATGGTTCCATCCTGTAGTTTTTTCATTAAGTCCCGTTCGTAACAGAACAGGAAAAGATCTGCAATGAGAGGTGCACAGTTTGTACCCATGGGAATTCCAATGACCTGTTGATAGACGATGTTGCCGAAACGAACAAAAATGTTGTCTAGCAAACGATTCAGTGCCTTAATCATGTCATCGCATGTCCAGGAACAATGATTTTTGTAAGTGATGTTAGAGAAGAATCCTTGCTTTTTATTACAACAAATGAATTGTAGACCAGAAAATTTGAAAGACCATTTAATAAGTTGTCCCAATTTCGATTTAATCAGTTGATGTGGAAGGGTTGTATAAAGTGTAGAAAAATCATAGCTGTAAATAGACGAAACCGGTCTTTGTATTGATTTTAGCTCCAGCTGAATTTTTTACACTCCAAAAGTAATTTACACCAGAGTTTTGATAAGTTTTTTCACAGTATTTGATAACTAACTCTTTACAGTCCCTGGATCAGTCAACATTCCATTTTGACTGATCGTTGACTGGTGAGTGATCGCTGAATGATCGCTGAATCATGACTTTTGACGGCTGACGGATAGTAAAATTAACTGATGACTAATGAATGATGCGACTCTTGACTCTTGAATCATGACGGATGACGAATAGAAAGAAATCTAATTAATTATGCACGGATGATCGGTGACGGATGACTGATACAGGTAAATTGAAAAATTACCGGCGAAACGAATCTCACCGAGCGTTGATTTATTATTCCTAGTAAGATCGAAAGTCATTATCAATACATGTATCTGATAGTTCTTAGCAATTCAAGAACATGAAAAAATGTGATTTAAAAAATACTAAAGAATCTTCATTTTAGTCAAATAGAGGAAATGGGGTAAATGTCAAGGAGACAACATCCCATATCCAGGTTAAAACGACCCAAAACAAAGAATGTATACCAGTCAGTGCAAAAATTTCTCTTTACACATTATTTGTTTAAAATTCCATAAATATGAAAAATTGGAATAAAAAATTACTTATGAATCTTCATTTAGTCAATACATAGACTCCGGTCAGTGCGAAACTTTCCTTTTACATATTATTTTGCTAAAAATTCCATGAAAATGTAAAAATGTGATAAAAAAATTACTGATAAATTTTCATTTTAGTCATTAAACATATACCGGTCGGTGCAAAACTTCCCTTTTACATATTATTTTGTTCCAATTCAATGAAAATGAAAAAATGGGATAAAAAAATTATTGATGAATCTTCATTTTAGTCATAAAATATATACCGGTCAGTGCAAAACTTTCCTTTTACACATTATTTTGCTAAAAATTCCATGAAAATGAAAAAATGTGATAAAAAAATTACTGATAAATGTTCATTTTAGTCATTAAATATATACCGGTCAGTGTGAAACTTTCCTTTTATACATTATTTTGTTCAAAATTCAATGAAATGAAAAAATGGGATGAAAAAATATTTATTAATCTTCATTTTAGTCATAACATAGACAACGGTCAGTGTGAAACTTTACTTTTACACATTATTTTGCTAAAAATTCCATGAAAATGAAAAAATGTGATAAAAAAAAATTACTGATAAATTTTCATTTTAGTCATTAAATATATACCGGTCAGTGGGAAACGTTCCTTTTACACATTATTTTGTTCAAAATTCCATGAAAATGAAAAATGTGATAAAAAATTACTGATAAATCTTCATTTTAGTCATTAAATATGTACCGGTCAGTGCAAAACTTTGCTTTTACACTTTATTTTGTTCAAAATTCCATGAAAATGAAAAAATGTGATAAAAAAATTACTGATGAATCTTCATTTTAATCATAAAATGTATACTTGTCAGTGCAAAACTTTCCTTTTACACATTATTTTGCTAAAAATTCCATGAAAATGAAAAAATGTGATAAAAAAATTACTGATAAATCTTCGTTTTGGTCATTAAATATATACCGGTCAATGCGAAACTTTCCTTTTACAGATTATTTTGTTCAAAATTCAATGAAATGAAAAAATAGGATGAAAAAATACTTATGAATCTTCATTTTAGTCATTACGTAGACACCGGTCAGTGCAAAACTTTCCTTTAACATATTATTTTGTTCAAAATTCCATGAAAATGAAAAAAGGTGATAAAAAAATTACTGATAAATGTTCATTTTAGTCATTAAATATATACCGGTCAGTGTGAAACTTTCCTTTTACACATTATTTTGTTCAAAATTCCATGAAAATGAAAAAATGGGATAAAAAATTACTTATGAATCTTCATTTTAGTCATTACATAGACAACGGTCAATGCGAAACTTTCCTTTTGCACGCTATTTTGTTCAAAATTCCATGAAAATGAAAATATGTGATAAAAAATTACTGATAAATCTTCATTTTAGTCATTAAATATATACTGGTCAGTGTGAAACTTTCCTTTTACACATTATTTTGTTCAAAATTCCATGAAAATAAAAAAAATGTGATAAAAAAATTACTGATAAATCTTCATTTTAGTCATTAAATATGTACCGGTCAGTGCAAAACTTTGCTTTTACACTTTATTTTGTTCAAAATTCCATGAAAATGAAAAAATGTGATAAAAAAATTACTGATAAATCTTCATTTTAGTCATTAAATATATACCGGTCAGTGCGAAACATTCCTTTTACACATTATTTTGTTCAAAATTCCATGAAAATGAAAAAATGGGATAAAAACTACTTATGAATCTTCATTTAAGTCATTACATAGACACAGGTCAGTGCAAAACTTTCTTTATACACATTATTTTGTTAAAATTCCATGAAAATGGAAAAATGTGATAAAAAATTACTTATGAATCTTCATTTTAGTCATTAAATATATACCGATCATTGCTTAACTTTCCCTTTACACATTATTGTGTGAAAAATTTCATAAAAATGAAAAAAAAATGTGATAAAAGTTACTAATAGATCTTCCAAATATTCATTTCATTTCCCGTTTAATGTGTCATTAAATTTATAGATAAAAATTCACAGATTTTTTATTGAAATAGAATTTCAAATGGTGAATAAAAGAATATGGAGTAAATGCACATGAGACAAAGTCTCTACAAATACATGGTAAAAAACAAGCAAACAAACAACGCTTTTATTGTTGTTCTTCGTATAATTAAGAAAAATTGATTAATTTTTATTCTATGTTCCATATTTTTTTTCTTTTTCTCTCGGCATTCGCACGCCGATGTATTATCACTACAAAAACACTAGCATTCCTATATTTTAATTAACCTGAATTGAAATAAAAAATGACGGGTGACGGATGACTAATGCAATCTGATTGGCTGAATGCTGAACAGTGACGGATGACGGATGACGAGTACAAACAACCTGTGGTTTAGGAACGATGACTCCTGACGGATGAATGCTGACTGATGAATGATCTGACGGATGCCTTTTGAATCATGACTGATCGGTGACGGATCGATGACTCGTGACGGATCGCAAAAATGGGAATGTTGACTGGTCCAGGGACTGTAATACAGGTAAATGCACTTGTTAAATGGATGGATAAATTAGTGGTAGAACAGTTGCTTGATGCCGAAATAAAACGTTGTTTGTAGGGATTTTTGTAAAGCCTAGGAACCCAGTACATTGTAGGCAAGGTGTTATCTTTAGGGGAACTTGGAGCATATCTGTATCGCTGAAGTGCTGTTTGGTTAATGTTTTTTCATCAAAATTAGTACGTTCGAAAGTGTCAGACTTAGCCAATTCATTTTGTTGGACATCAATATAATATTTCTTTCAAATAATTGAAACGTTGTTGGACGCTTTATCGACTGGTACAAATACATATTTATTGCTGAGATCTCTTAATTTTAACTTAATTCTGCTTATAGACAGCTTAGATGGTGACTCTTTATAATTATCTTTATAAAAATTTATTCTGTTGGTGACTTTTGTAATAATTCTATCTTTGAACATATTGAGTGCGTGTTTGTCTGCACTTTCTCGTTTGCACCATTTTAAACAATAATTGTCAACTGCGTCTTTAATAATATCAAAACATGCTTTCCAGTTTATTTTCGAAGGTGGGCGATATTTAGGCCCCTTTCTAAAGAATTTTCTAACTTCTTTATCGTCGATGATGTTCAAGTTCCCCGTTAATACATGTCCACATGGGTCATAAAGATATGGTGACGTTGAACAGTCTCAGCTGCTAAGGTAGTTCTTCTCGAAATTAGCATCACAGGTTATAGAAGAGTAATTGAAAAAAATACTTCTTGTAGGCTTTTTGTAAGAAAAGGAAATGACAGGCATGTCCTGGTTGTCAAAATAGACGGGAACAAGTTTTTGAATATCTGGGTCCCGAAAAATGCCTGCGATGTCGATTAAATCAATTCTTTTATTTATATATTTAATTTTCAAAAAATTGTTCGATATGTTCTTCGGGTTTGTCAATTCTCGGATAAAGCCGATGATAGCAGAAAGCATCTCTCTGTCAGCATTTACACATTTTTCGGTGAATGGACTTCCACATGTTTCGGTTTGATCTGCACTGATGAGACATAAGTTGTTGAAGTGCATATGCAGAAAACAAATTAACAGTAACTTCGGTATTTAGATATTTATGACCAAGAGTAACTAATTAGAGTTCCAAATGAATACCAAAGCAAAAACCAAAACAATAAATCCAGATTACAAATGCAATAAAAGAATTTCATACAGACAGAGAACATAAACGACGAAGACGAAACCAACAACATAATATAAACTCCAGAAAAAAATAATCACTAACAGTATGCTTAGGTATGGTTAGTGAACCTAAATCAATTTCATGTCCACAATTGACATTTGTACTGGTTACAACAAATACAACAAAAGCTGCAAATGATGTTTGAGGTAACAAGATCTGAGGTATTTTTTAGTAACTCGCAATACGCAAAATTGTCAATATGTCCATATGGAGAATCAAGATTTATTGTAAGTTCGGTATTTAGTTATTTATTATAAAGTGTCAATGCTGGTCCGAAAACCGGTTTTATTGTAGGGAACAGGTAATGTTTACCCGATGTCGTATAGGACATACTAGAACAACACATAGTTTTATCCTCCACAGTGATGATCGACCTGAATGTATTCCATGCAATTGTCCTTATACAATTCAACATGTTTTGAATCAGGCGTGATTTTTCCTCAGCTGATTGTCTTAAAGACCTATTTACAAATGTCGCTGGCGACAAAATCGTTCAATTTTTAAAAGCAATCAATATATTTAGTAAGATTTAAAAAGATCAATTTTAAACTAGTTTCTAATATCTAATATTGTTAGTCAAACCATAATTTCTTTAATTATGTTTTTAACATTTTACACACTTATTTTAATTGTATAAAGCTATATGGTTTTATATAGATATTTTTATTATATACCTATTCTAATTAGTTAATATACTTAACAGTTCTCGCCACGATATAGCTGAAATATTGCTGAAGTTGGCGTAAAACATCAA
The DNA here is from genome assembly GCA_002080025.1 of Modiolus philippinarum. Taxonomy (NCBI): domain Eukaryota; kingdom Metazoa; phylum Mollusca; class Bivalvia; order Mytilida; family Modiolidae; genus Modiolus; species Modiolus philippinarum. The sequence continues at coordinate 37,676 of MJUU01057185.1, read as the reverse complement.
TCAATCAATATTTGATATTTAATATTGCAATATTTTAATTTACGAAAATTTTGTTTAAAACTAAGGAGGATTTCCCTCTTGCATTACTCTTTCCTTAGCAGATTTAAGCTTTCTATTTAGATATTATTGATATATGTTTATATCTTTATCAGCTTTTACACATATTTCGGTATATGGAGTTTCTTTATGTTTTGATTTGATCTGCACTATAGAGACATAAATGTCGGAATAGCCATAAACAGAAACTAAAATCACAGTTTTTTTTCGGCATTTTGTTATTTATTATCAATGAGCCGATGCCTCTGCTGGTGACTGTTTGTCCCCAATGGTTTCATCAACCCTGTAGCCAGTACTTCAGTGCTGACCAGATGTAACGAACTTGTTATATATTTTATTACTCCCAATTTATTAACCTTAATTGCATTGAACACAGTCATAGTTAGTTTAATCAGGAACCCCTGTTCACGAAAAGTAGATGTTGGGAGAACCCAAAGGTGACCCCACGGATATATTTTCGCGCCAAGGCTGGTCATGTGACTAGATGTACAGGTAATTTTCTCAGGTGTGCTTGTTGGCAGTTTGCAACTAGACGGAAAGGTGTTCTGACGTAACTATGAAATAATTCAGTTTTATTGGTGAATTCTCAGGATTGTCAGTCACCAGGTGTTCATGTCTCTTGTGCCGACAAATCAGAGAATATTGTACCAGGACTTGATTTATTTGAAGGTAAAGTAAATGGAATGTCTGTTCAGTTTAAGGGACACTGGAAGTTCAAGCATATTCGTCAATAAAACATTTGTAGAAAATAATAAATTTACAGGGAAAAGTAGGAAAATTCGTCTTGCTGATGGTTCTTCACATGAATGCAGCGAAGTATGGATAGCTATTGACACTCCTTTTATTACAGGTACTGTTTTGGCACTTGTACTTGATTCTCCTTTTGCAGACCTTATTGTTGGGAATTATGTTAACACCTTCATACCATCATGTGTTAGTAAACCTGTCAGTAATAATACAAGTGACATTTCAATTTCAGATTCTCTTTCATAGCCTTGTACCGTCGTACAGACTAGAGCAGAGAAGCTCCAACAATCTGCTGATGATGTTCAAGCAGAAGCTACGGTTGCTGAGTACAGCACTGACACTCCAGTAAAGGACTCTTTACAAGTAACTAATCCAGATAAGTCTTTTGATATTTGTAATAGGTATGAATTGATAGATGCCCAGAAGAATGACCAGAGTTTAGATAGAATTAGAACATTTGTTACAGATGAACCTCAAGATGATTCTTCATACTTTTGTATTAAATTAGATTTACTTTATAGGGTTTTCAGGACTGGCTCAGGGGAGGTTATTAATCAAATTGTTGTTCCTAGAAAATTCAGGAAAACTGTTTTATCTTTAGGTCATGATATCCCTCTTGCTGGTCACCTAGGTACTAAGAAGACGAGAAATAGGATCATGCAACACTTTATTTGGCTTGGTATGTTTTCAAATATTTCAGAATTTTGCAGATCTTGTCCCGACTGTCAACGTGGTGTACAAAAAGGAAGTATACCTAGAGCCCCTCTTGACAGTATCCCCCTATTGATGAACCTTTTCAGCGTTTGGCTATTGATTTTGTTGGCCCTTTGCCCTTAACAGAGAACAAAAATAGATATATTTTAGTCTGCATTGATTATGCATCCAGATACCCGGAAGCTATTCCACTACGGAACAAAGAGACTGAAAAAATTGCCGATGCTCTCATTAGTCTGTTTTCAAGAGATACTGTCTGACCAGGGAAGCAATTTTATGTGTGATCTCATGAATCAGGTATATAAAATACTTAAGATACATAAAATGTGCACAACTCCTTATCATCCATCTGCAAATTTGTTGAAAAATTTAATGGTGTTTTGAAGAAAATTCTAAAAAGTTATGCACAAAAACAACCAACAAATAGGGACAAGTAAATTCCGTATATATTGTTTGCATATAGAGAAGTTCCGAATGAGAGCACTGGTTTCTCACCTTTCGAATTACTTTATGGTCGACATGTGCGAGGGCCATAAGCCATTCTAAAAGAAGAACGGGAAGAGCCATCTGAGAGTGATTTATTTGCTCGAAACTAGAGAAAAACTCAAATTCATGACTGATTCAGCTCGAAATAATGAGAGCCAAGCAAAACGAAAACAGAAAACTAATTACGATAAAAAGGCTAGGTCAAGAAGTTTTGAGGTTGGACAAAAAGTTTTGGTTTTGTTACCTACAAATACATCTAGACTATTAGCGACATGGAAGGGTCCGCTTACCATTATAGACAAAATTTCACCTGTTGATTACAAAATTAGGAAGAAAAGTAATACAGAAAAAATATTACATGTAAAAATGTTGAAACTTTGGTATGACAGGTCAGAAGAATTTGAGGATAGTAAGCGCGATGTATTAGCATGCTTGGAGTCAATATCTGGGTTAAGCACAGTAGATGACCAAACAGATGAGGATTTAGATGTAAAACTTACACCAAGATTAGAAGGTAAGGAATCCATTGACGACATAACTCTTTCTGAGGACTTAACTCAGGAGCAAAAGCCACAGTTAGAGAAACTATTAAGTGAGTACATTGACATCTTAAGTGATGTGGCTCGTGTTACCGTTGTCATTCAACATTCAGTCAAAACAACTACTGAAGAATCTGTGTATAAGAAACCTTATCCCCTGCCCTATGCACTAAGGGACCAAGTCAAATTAAGAGATAACCATACTGTATTTTAGGATCTGAGGGGGTAAATCGTAGATTTTACTGTCGCAAACTAAGTTTTCCGGCGACGCGTTAGCGGAGCCGGAAAACGGATGTTTGCGACAGTAAAATCTTAGATTTACCCATGAAGATCCTAAAATACAGTTTGGTTATCTCTATTCTAATGCAAATCCGCAAAAAAAACATTCAAAATCGATTTTTAAATCACAGGAAGTTTGGTATGCGTCTGCGCAATTACGTTGCTATTGGTTCCGACGGTAAATCGTGGATTTTACCCCCTCAAAATTCTGACGCTATCCAATCAAAATTATTGTTACAAACATAAGTGCATTAGAAGATGAAATTGACAAGATGTTAAAATCAGGTATAGTAGAACCTTCAAACAGTCCATACGCTGCTACAGTTGTTTTGGTACGTAAAAAGGACTCCAGTATTAGATTCTGTGTCGATTATCGTGGCTTAAACGCTGTTACAGTTAATGACCCCAGGCCTATGCCCCGGATGGGGGAGATCCTCAATAAGGTAAGTAAGGCTAAGTATATAAGTAATTTGGACCTGATAAAAGGGTATTGGCAAGTTTGATGACGGGAAGTATCCAAATATGTTTATCAGTAAAATGCTCAGTGGCCCTGAGTTAAATTACGCAGTAATTGAGAAGAGTGCTACGCAATAGTATGGGCGGTTAGAAATTTAAAGGTATACTTAGATGGTAGAGAATTCACGATACTTGTTGCAGTGGATAGATAGGGTGAAATCCAGCAACCAGGGATTACTTCGCTGGAGTTTATTTTTTGCAAGAGTATAAATTTAGCATTTCTCATATTCCAGGGAAGAAGAATAAAGTTGCAGATGCTTTATCCAGGGCTGATGACCCCTGAGCTTTGATTTTTGTTATGCAGTTTGTGTTGTATATATGTTTACAGGTTTATATTTAGCTGTACATTTTCAGGATATGGGATATTGATTAGTTTTAAGACGTTTAAGTTCGTTGGTAATGACTGGACTAAAATGATATTTAGTCTTCCGGAGGGGGACATATGCAACGAACTTGTTTTATATTTTATTACTCCCAATTTATTAACCTTAATTGCAGTGAACACAGTCATAGTTAGTTTAATCAGGAACCCCTGGTCACGAAAGGTAGGTGTTGGGAGAACCCAAAGGTGACCTTACGGACATATTTTCGAGCCAAGTCTGGTCATGTGACTAGATGTACAGGTGTGCTTGTTGGCAGTTAGCAAGTAGAAGGCAAGGGGTTCTGACGTAACTGTGAAATAATTCAGTTTTATTGGTGAATTCTCAGGATTGTCAGTCACAGGACATGGAGTTTTCATAGAAAATATACTGATTTATAGCTCAGGTAAGAACATTTATTGTGTATTTGCTCTGTTTACTGTCAAATGGCGTGTCGAACACACCCGGTCAATATGATCACGTGGCGAGTTGTTGTCAATGAGAAAACGTGTTCATATTGGGTATTGAAGTAAATTTGGGGTTGTTTGTTCTTTTAGGTGTCATTTATATTCCCATAGGATGGTTATTTTCCAGTATTTGTGGAAGTTACGTATGTAAGAATGTGTTGGTCCGAGGACGGCACAGTCATAGGGGTGATGTACCGGAAGTTGTTCTGAGTCTGTCCAAATGCCCATTGTTAGAGTAAATGGTATCACGTACAACGACTTCGCGGTCAGTATTAAGTATTCATTAATATATTGCCAAAGTTCGGAAGTTCCGGATGTATTCTGTAATCCGTTCTAGCTTATAATATACAGCTGTGAGATAATTAACACCGGAAGTCTGTGACATGTCAATTAAAGTTGTGGTACATTTGCACAAATAGATATTTGCGCTACTGAAGGTCGTCTGCACGTTTATGAATACAGTCGAGTGAAGCTTTATGACAGTATTGAAGGTTAATACACTATTCTTGTGTGATGTTTATTATTATAAAATAACTAATATCAGTGATGTCCCAAGTCTATTGTGATTGAACTGATCATTGGATAGAGTAGACATTATTTAAAGGTTTGATACTGAACATAATTTGGTCTACGTATGATTGTCCGTCAGATGAAGATTATTATTTGGTCCTCTGATGATTGTCCGTCAGATGAACATTATTTGATCGACTTTAAATTGTCCGTCAGATGAACATTATTTGATCGACTTTAGATTGTCCGTCAGATGAGTTGTGATAGACTTGACTCTTTATTTACTTTTTTAATTTTGATTATTTGTATATGTGTTACTTTGAGTTGTGTGCTTGTGCATACGTGTGTATTCAGTGATTTTTGTGTTTATTTGCATGTATTTATTTATTTATGTTCTTTAGTTTATTTAGTTCAGTTTCGTTTGTCATTTTTAGCTCACCTGGCTATGCCAGGGTGAGCTTTTGCCATCACTTGGCGTCCGTCGTCCGTCCGTCCGTCCGTCGTCCGTCGTCCGTCCGTCGTTAGCTCACTTTCAAAAATCTTCTCCTCTGAAACCACTGGGTCAAATGGAACCAAACTTTAACTGAATCATCACTAGGGTATCTAGTTTCAAATTTGTGATTTTGTATGTCTTAGGTCAAACAACATGGCTGCCGTTACTAAAAATAGAACATAGGGGTAAATAACAGTTTTTGGCAAATAACTCAAAAACCGTTACAGATATCAAAAATCTGACGGAGTAAAAATGATCAACATGAGAAGATCTACCCATGCTGAAATTTTGAAGAAAATCTGACAACCCGTCTAAGAGTTATTGCCCTTTTTCCGTAAAATTTTCAAAATTTTGATGTTTTTTATTTTTTATTGAAAAAACTATAACAGATAGAGGTTAAGTTTAAATTGCAAAAATGTTCAGCATGTTAAGATCTACCCACATGGATATTTTGAAGAAAATCCAAGTACCTATATATGAGTTGTGATCCTTTATTGGTCAAATTTTTCGTGATTTTTTGCATTATGTCCTATATTTCAAAAACGCTTTGAGATAGAGGTCAAGTTTAAAATGCAAAAATGTTCAGCATGTTAAGGACTATATTTTATTGAACACATTCAAGTTTTCCAACCGCTTCCAAGATGGCCGCCAGCGGGGAACTTAGTTTACCATTTGACCTAATGGGAAAATTCATACAGTGAACTTCTTCTTGAGAACCACTGAATGGATTTGAACGAAACTTGGCATGGATGATGCTTATGAGGTGCTGACGAAGTGTTGTTACTTTAGTGCCGATCCATCATCCAACATGGCCGCCAGCGGGAATCTTAATTTTAACATTGGACCCTATGGGAAAATGCATACAAAGAACTTTTACTTTAGAACCACTGAATGGATTTGAACCAAACATGGCATGAATGATGTTTATGAGGTGCTGACCAAGTGTTATTACTTTGGTGCCAATCTGTCATCTTACATGCAGACAGCATTGGACCTATGGGAAATGCACACAAAGATCTTCTAGAGAACTGCTAAATGGATTTAAATCAAACATGACATGAGGGATGCCTGTCAGGTGCTGACCAAGTGTCACCAGCTGTGAACTTAAGTTAACAACAGATCTTCTTCTAGAGAACTGCGTAATCCAAACTTTGCTTATGAGAAGCTGACCAAGTGTTGTTACTTCAGTTCTGATCCATCATCCAACATGGCTGCCAGCAATGGGGAAATGCATACAAAGATATCATGGAAAAACCATTGAATGGATTCAATTTAAACATTGCATAAATGAAACTTGTGAGATTTTGATTTGACCAAGCTTGTTACTTTGGTGCTGATCCGTCTTCCGACATGGCCAGCAGTAGCAAAACATAGTTCAACATTGGACCCAGTGGGAAATGCATAAAAAGATCTTCTCCTCTGAGACTGCTTGAACAATTTCAGTAGAATTTTTATATGATAGTCCTTATGTGACCCTCTTCAAAGTTTTATGTTAAATAGCTGCCATTAACTTAGTCCCTTAAGTTTGGAAACTGCATTCAAAAATCTTCTCTGAAACTGCTTGAACAATTTTAATTAAATTTTATAAAAAGTTTCTGATTCTTATGTACATACACCACCAAGGACGGACCATCAATTTGGAATTATAGTGCTGCAGGTCCCAGGTGAGCGATACAGGCTCTTGAGAGCCTCTTGTTTTGTGTTTAGTTTTTAGTAAAATTATTTAATTTTACTTTGTTTTCTATGAATGTTCGCCATCTGACAATCTCGACTCCCTACGTCTTTACACCAAAAAACCGATTTTCTTTGGAAACTTGCAACATCTCAATTTTAAGAAATTTTGTTTAAACTAAGGAGTATCTTCCTTTTGCATAGCTCTATCCTTAGCAGATATTGGCTTTATCTTTAGACACTATCGGCAATTTGTTTTATATAAGCTTTTACGCAATCTTTGGTATGTGGACTTCCAAATATTTTGATTTGATATGCACTGAAGAGACATAAGTTTTCGAAATAGCCATATGCAAAAACTAACTTCACAATATCTTCGGTAATTTGAAATTTATTACCGCTGGGTCGATCTAATGGTTGACTGTAAAAGTTCCGAGGGTATTAACTAAACCTTAAGTCAGGACTTCGATACCGACTTGCAATAACAATTTTTGGTATTTCTTAAAAAAGAATTAAGGAGTATCTTTCACTGCAAAGTTCTGCCATTAAATAATTTTGGCTTACCAATTCGATCCTGCTGAATGCAGATTTCAACTTTTATTTACATTTTTCGATTACTGGAATACTATGAAAACTAGATTTACAGTAACTTCACACAATTCACAATGTTAAGTATATGGAATACTATGAAAACTACCTGGATCTTGCAAAATTTTCTACAGAACCTATTTCTAAGCTGTTAACCTCAATCTGGGCAGCCGTAAATGAAGGCCTTAAAATATCGTGATACATTGTACCTGCTTTTCAAGAAGTAGTGTAAATGGAAATCAAATGGCATCAGATCCTTAATGAGTTAATTAGCTTGTTTAATTAAAGAAAGTAGTACATGTGTGAATCAAATTCTTAATTATATCTTGTAGCAATCAGAACATAAATCAGTTACGCAAGAAATGTTTTCATGGTTAGTTCGTGTTTTAAGAAAAGCTCCAACGGTCTGATTATATAAAACTGCCATAAATAAATTTTGTTTTGGCGAAGCATTTTTTGTTGCTTCTTATGATGAATTGTCAGCACACAAACATTCTACTGTTGATATCGCACTATGTGGCAAGAAGATAATAATTCATTGTTTTTTGTAGAGTTTTAAAAAAGTACAAAATCTCAATACCTTAAAACACTTTGGCTTCATTCTTTGTATTGCACTCGGTGACCGTCCTTGGTACTTGATGTGACCTTCCATATTGGTATTTTTGGTGCATGTAATAAGTACGTTGTTGTGCAGTTTTTGGATTAAGGCTTTCCATAATTTGTTGATTCTAACACTGCTTATGCCAGTTTACTCCTTCAAGCATATGTACAGTTTAAAAAAAAATACCCCACCGCAATTTTTTGCGCCTGTCCCAAGTCAGGAATATGTTGGTCATTGGCTTGTCCTTGTCTTCTTATAAAATTTTAGTTTCTTGATATTTGGGTTATTGAATGTGGTTTGTTTCCATTGATTTATTCACTTTTTTTACTCTTTGGGGCCATTTAGGGCTTGCTATATGGTGTGAGGTTACCCATTATGTTGAAGACCGTACGATGACCCCTAGATTCTTTGTCTTTGGTCGTTTTAACCTGGATATGGGATGTTGTCTCCTTGATATTTACCCCATTTCTTTTCTTTGTCATAGCATAACAAAAGTTCCTGTTCATTATGCTACTTAGATACTTTTTTGTATTTTCAAATTATTTATTTGACAACAAAATAAAACTATTTGATGAAAAACAGAAGCAATCAACTAGTTCGTCATATTCGGTTAGAAATGTAACCATAAAATGTATAATTGATAAAAACTTAAATTATGTCAATTGCTTAGGACTTTTACAATCTTAAATATTTCCACTGAATGTCTTCCTCCTTACTCTATCTACTATCAATTAATTGCTGTGAGTCTTCATTGCTGTTTTCGTAATTCATCACTTATTTTCGCTCATAAGTCTTCTGGAATCTGAGGTCATTTGAACTGCACCATTTAAAATTTCTCAACCATCTGCAGGATTGTGTTTTAGGTTTAAAGGCGGGCTGTCTGCTTTTTCCACATTCTAACTACACAAGCATGTATTTGTTGCTTAAGTCTTCTGTTACAAACTATCGATTTCATTTAAGTTTTCCAGAGGATCCCTGGAATTTCTCCTTTGTCCTGACTTTTTCCTGCAATATCTTTTTTTCTGTACGCTTTTTGCACTACAAAATATCAATATCAATTTAAATATTCAAGTTTGACTCCTTTTCACACAATAAAGGAAGACAACCTTTGAATAATAATACGAACCCATATTTATCTTTGTATATTACCTCCGTATTGGCTACTTTTTACAAAGCTAGCTGTGTTACCATAACATTCTTTAATATGAAATTGTCACGCTCTACCCTTTAGCGCAAATTCTAATATACATGTCTAGTCGCATCAACTGTTAGCATAAAAATCTAACAGTGATCATGGTGAAGTACAGTTTTCGTCATAAACTTTCAGCAATTTCTGTTGCAGAAAAAGCATTTCCTAATCTTTGATGCGATTCCTAATTCCTTTAAATGTGGCATATTAAAAGCGATATCAGCAGAAGATACGCTTTCCACGGTACTGTCTTTGCTCTTTCGTATTGGTTACTTTTCAAAGCGAGAATATTTTCTTTTTTCGCTTCTCGGCATACCAGTGGTTTTGAATCTGCTTTCTTTGCCTTTTGTATTTTGGTTCCTGACAAATCTATAAGGTTAGGTAATATTGTAATTAACCATTATTTATAACCGGAACAAAACAGAGATAATCTTAGAATTGTAAGAAATCCCCAAATTCAAATCATTAAAAAAACAAACTTGCCATTAATCTTAATCAACAAATAAAGAAGCGAAGAAAGAAAATGGTCTAAGTTTTAAAAGTAGCCACCATAAGACTGAAAGGAGGGTTTGCATTCATGTAAAAGATGAAGACAGAAGCAGAAGACAGTACAGAGCATGTAATACTGGTTTAGTTATAAAAGTTTCTGTAGATGTAATAAATGATGTCACAGAATCTAATTTGCATATGCAAATTATTATCTTTGTTTGGAAAAGCTAAAGAAATATTGATGTAAAGTAGTTGGCAGTTGGATAGTGTCTATTTCATTTTACCCTTGATCAATTTAAAAATGAAACTTCATTTTCATATTGTTTACAAACAAGCTAATTTTATATATACACCAAAGAAATTAAGCTGTTTTATCAGAAACACAATTTTAATGCCATACTTAGATGGACATAGATATAAGTTCAAATAACAGGATGCGTTTCCTTTAGCTAACGGATATTGATGAAAGTTTTAAGATGAAAATTTTGTACCTCACTGTTAGTTTTTCATACTATCAGTGGACTCGACTATGCGTTCCCATTTATATAAAAGAGTAGAGCGAGACCATTTTAACTTTAAGAGAAAGATGTGGCATCACAGCAACCCTTTTAATACGTAACAGATACGGAGGTAATAGAGTAAGGTACATTTAGGTCCATTCATTGTTTGCATGACGTCTTTCTTGTTGGTGCAAACGGAATCGATCTTCAGTACAAAAATACAGATATAGTGTAGATGTGAAGGTTATGGATCTAGGAGAAGTTCCAGGAATCTCTTGGAAAAATTATGTGAAATCGATGGTTGTAACACGCCTTATTGTAATAGAGGAAAAAACAACATGTACATATAAGTGCTTGTGTAGTTAGAACGTTGGTAAAGGCAGACAATTCACATGCTAACAGAAACTCAAACCAGCAGATGGTTGAGAAATGTCCGATAGTTTATATGAACCAAAAATGGTAGTACAGCAGGAATGCACCAGATGTGACTTGATTTTTACAAGAATTCACAATGTAAGTGCCTTAGTTTTGGATGTTGTGTTTTTATTTCCGAGTTTTTTGGCTGTCTAATGTCAATATTTTTTTCTATTTTTATTGTTTTTGTAATGTCGCTAGACTTTCGTGTCTTGTACGTACCGCATCTTTTTCCTTCGTTCTACTGCTGATATTTCAAAGGACCTCAGATTCCAGAAAATCTATTCGCAGGAAATAAGTGATAAATGAAGACAACAAGTGTGAAAACCTACAGCAATACAGTGAGGAAGACAATTAGTGGAAAAATATATTTTTTTTTATTTGCACACGTCTTTTACAATTGACATTTTTGCGAACATTTATCAATTATATTCTTTGTGGTTACACCTCTAACAGAATATGATGAATTAGTTCATTGCTTTTTGAAATACAACGGCAAAGAATACTGAACAGTAATGATTAAAGGGTAAGTCATCAAATAGTTCTATGTTTTTTCAGATAAATAATTTGAATAAACAAAAAGTATGAACAGTAATTTTTGTTATCCTGTACATGTGTTTCAAGGAGTACACTTCTCAAGCAGCGTTAGAATCAACTGATTTGGAAAGCCTTCATTCAAAAACAGTAGTGATTACCAAAAATATCAAAATGGATGGTCAAATTCAGTTCAAAGGACGTTTACCGAGTGTAATACATGCAACGAAGCAAAAGTATTTTAAGGGAGTACGAGTGATAGAAATTTTGAAATTAGAATTAAAACTGTGGCCTTTTATTTTGAAGAGCTTTGCTAATAAAAACAACTCGGGGAAAAAAATTGAAAATCCATGTAAGAATTTTTGAGATATACGATGTCAAAATTTTGGCAGGAAACAGTTCTCTCTTGAGTCTTTCTTCAACTTTCATCAGCCGTTTATATGCCTTAAATATATGAAAATATAATTGGAAGTTGGTTAAAATTTAAATACATTGTCTAACTTATGCATAGTAAAGTGAACTGTGAACAAAAATATAATACATGTGCGAAAAAATTAACCCTGTTTAAATGGATAAAACTGGGAGATATCGAATGCTTCCGAAATCTGACATTCGTGCTCCCTTAAGGTAAAAGGATTTTGTATTTTGAAAATTATAAAAGAACGAACAATTTTCTTAGTGACACAGTGTACGATATCGTCAGCATAATGTTTGTGTGCTGAAAATCAACCATAAAGAGAAAAAAAACGCTTTGCCAAAACAAAATATGTTTATTGCAGTTTTATATAATTAGACATTTGGGGTTTTTCTTAAGACTCGAACTAAGCATGAAAATATTTCTTGCGTCACTGATTTATGCTCTGATTAATATAAAATTAATTAAAAATTGGATTCACACTTATACTCCATTGTTTAATTAAACAAGCGAATTAACTCATTTGGTATCTGATCCCATTCGACCCCTTCTTAAGCAACTTATTAACCATAAAACATTTTCTTAAGTGATGTTTTAGTGTGTATGGATAGGATAGTAATCAAATGACAAACTACCCAGAAAAAAACAACACTAGCAATGGTCTGTAGTAGAGTTAAACCGGTCTATGGGTACCCAAATCTGCCCTTTATCTGTCCGGTTTCCCTATAGTATAAAAAAACTTAGGAATAAAACCCAATACAGGTAAACTACTAACTCCATGATCACGATCTTGAAAGGAGAGAGAATTACAAGGAGCCTCGTCTGCTGGTAAAACATTGTCGCACTAGAAGAAAAATCCAACTCAAAATTTCTGAAAGGTTTTGATTAAAAATCATCATATATTTCAGTAGACATCAGCATTATCAGTGATAGGCCAGTGTGTGTGACACATTTTCAGGTCACTAGATCTCAAAGCTAATTTAATGGATTCAAGCAGAATATCATGTCGGTAAAGAATGTAAGTTACATACCAGCTTTTCTGGATTTTTTATCAGTTTCTGGCAATTTTTATCAAAATTTCTTTAAAATCGAGGATTATAACTGTCTTGAGTAATAAGTTGTTTGCAAGTAACACCATAGCTTGATATCAAATGTTCATATCTATTATAAAACTTCTTAAATGTTTTCAACAACTTTCTAAATTTGTAACCCTGTTGTAAAATTTTGGGTGTGATAGCAAGGAAACTTTCATTTAAACTGCCAAGAGAAGAACAATCGTGTGCGACTCGTACTACTTGAGAATTATACAGGATGGATGGAGCTAGAGGAATGTAACCGTCAAGAAAAGGACAATTAGTGAAATCAAAATCATCCCTTTTATCATATACAGTCGGACTTCGATGGCTCGAACACCCAAGGGACCGATGAAAATAGTTCGAGTAAAATGAGTGTTCGAGATATCGAGGTCAAACTATGTAAAAATTCAAACCAAGGGACCACAAAAAAAAAGGTTCGAGGCATCCATGGTGTTCGAGTTATTGCAGTTCGAGCCATCGAAGTTCTACTGTATTTTAGTTTTTATTTAACCAGATTCAATAATGATAGTTAGATCCAGAAAAGGGCAGTATTTAGAATCATTGTTAGCTTTGTTCATTTTCAGTTCTTGTGGGCAAATGATGTCTACATAATCTAAAAACTGGGAATTGTCAATAGTAAGGATATCGTAAATATACCTGCTGTTATCATTGAAAATAGAAACAAGTTTATCAATGTTTTGTATGGTTCCGTTTTGAAGTTTATTAAAGCGAACATATTCTATAAAAGTACTGATAACCACCAATATCTAAATCTAAAGTCAAGTCATCTGTTCCGTACAAAGAGAAATATATCATTTTGTTTAGTCTGTAAAATTTGTTTGGTAATTGACGATTTTTCAACACGAGAAAGGTCTTCAAGAACTCAAGGAATATTTTTAAAAGCAGCATTATTCAGAAACACTTATAATTAATGGAATAAACTGTGCATAACAGATTCCAGGTCAAGAAAATAAATGTAACACGATAAAAAGAAATGAGAATAACAATTGCAACCCATGTAATAAAGAATTTTTTCAGTCCGTGGGCTAGTTCACCCCCTCATTCCCATTTTCGGACCAGATTTTCTTCAGTTCTTCAGTCCTTTTATGTCCTCTGTTCATGATAAAACATATTAAGGGGGTTTGCCACTCCCCTTGAAAATAGACAGGATTTAAAATAAACATGATTTTTTTTATTAGAAAATTAAAAAAGAAGTAACTTAAGTGAAAAAACTGATAGGTCGATGATTTCGTTTTTGAAATATAAGTGATTGAAAATCTGGCCGGAAACTGAACTCCTCTGATTTTTCATAGGATTATCATAACCAAGGTTTGACCATGAATGACCGTGACAGAATAAATAAAATATCATGAAACGTTGACAGAATGTTCATAAAGATGTAAAAAAATAAAATGATGGGAAAAAATAAGGGGGGGGGGGGGCAATGGGCAAAAAATTATAATGCTTTTGAATTGAGAAAATCCGAGGATTCCGGAAATTGACTAAAACCCTAAAACATGAGATGCGATACCTCCTTAATTTAAGGGTCTGTCAATGTGTGCGAGTTATATTTATAAGTACGACATGCAAAATTTTTATATATTTGTTTTAAAATAAGTTTAATCTTTTAAGTTCCATAATTTCCTATTGATAAGTTGCTGAATTAAAATTTTAATAAAATTGTAGTTATTTTGTATCCTTTACAGAGAAGGTAAATGTAGGCAATTGATGATTTTTTATTTGTTGTCTAGGAATCCCCCAAAAATTTATTCTGCTTTGAAATTGCGAAAAATGCGATTTTTAATGCTGAGAATTTAGTTCTGTAAAGACAATTGTCGTCATTTGATGTGATTTTATGCGTAAATCATTTGTGAGACAATGTATGACAATAAGACCATTAAAGAATGTAACAATCGAAGTAGAATACCGAAGGATCAAGGGAAGCGATGACCACAAAGTCAACTATGATTTCGATGAAAATTCATTTCTAGGTAGATTTTGAGGCTGCGAATAAGGTGGAATCATCGAATGGGGTGCAACCAGCTATTGCTCGCTGTTGAAATCTAGTTCTTTTTTAGTTATTCTTCTTCTTGTTCTTCTTCTACTTCTTCTTATTCTTCTTCCTCTTCTATTTCCAATGATTTTTGTCCCAGCGATTTTTTTGAAATGACTGAATGAAATGATTTCAAACTTTGCAGATCTGAAGTTATATGTTGTGCGTTTGAAATATTAAAAATGGCCTCCAATTTCAAGATGGCTTCCATTTTAATTTAAAAAAAAATTGAGGATTTAATATCTCTGGAACTGCTTTGTAGAAAATATTCATATTTTGTATAAAGGTGCAGTAAGATGAGAGAAAGGAATTGAAATGGAAAAAATCAAAATGGCTGTCATTTCAAAGATGGCCGACAAAATACGTAAAAATTTCAAATTTGTCTAATTTCGACGAAAATTGATTTCTAGGTATATTCAATGGCGGTCTTGTAAAGATGGCTGCCATTCTACGTATACGTTCAAAAACTAATGAATCAATATCTCAGGAAGTGCTTTGCAGAACTTGTTTATATTTTGCATAAATGTTCAGTAAGATAATAGGAAGGAGTCGATGCGAGGGCAATATTCAAAATGGCTGTCATTTCAAAGATGACCGCCAAAAAACGTAAAAAAATCACCTTTGTCCGATTTCTCTAGCTAGATTTTGAGGCTGCGAAGGAGAGGGAATCTTTAATGGGATGTTTGGGTTGACATTGCTTGCAGTTGTTGCAAACCTAGTTTTTCTTATTTTTCCATCAATTTTTGTCGGAAACAACGGCAGTAGAATACCGATGGAACAAGGGAGGCGATGAATACAAAAATCGAAGTCCAAAGACATGGCAAAAACGGCAACAGAGAATAACAAGGACAAAACAAGGACATGAGACAGCTACAATGCATGGAAAAAAGATAACATTTAGAACTAAGACACTCATAGGGTGAACTCCCATAAAAACCGGGAGTGACAACAGGTGCTCCGAAAAGGTAAGCATGCCCTGCCCCGCTAGCGACACCCGTCACTCTATCAGTGAAGAAAATAGCGATCTGAAAGGTCTGTTTGGTAGCGGATCGGTTTATGTCATTTCCAACCCTTTCACGAAAAACCAATAAAATCCATGGTACATCTTACTTTACTAACCCTCAAACAGTGCCATATTGAAATTTTGAAAAGCTTTTTGTAAATCTCTATAGTATTGAAACAATCACAAGGACAAATCAGTAGCACAAACACCACTGACGGAGACAAAACTAAAATGTTACAGTATGATATACAAGACAACACGTAAAACTAAAGTACTGGCAGTGTGAACTCCCATAAAAACCGGGAGTGACATCAGGTGCTCCGGATGGATAAGCATGCATCGATTATTTTGGATTGGCCGGATGTAATCAAATGAAAAAAAGGTATGAAGTTAGATCAACATAAGAACCAGTTTTTTTTTGTGCGAAAAAAGAAAATAAAAATGGTGGCCGTTTCAAAGATGGCCGCCATTTACTTCAAAAATTAAGGATTCAATATTTGAGGAACTGTTTTGCAGAGCTTGTTCATATTTTGTAGAAATGTTCAGCAAGATGAAAAGGAGGAATTTACACCAAACACTTTGTCAAAAATCGCTGCCATTTCCAAGATGGTCGCCAAAATATATAAACAATTCAATTGATAACTGGGTAGATTTAGATTTGAGGCTGCGAATGAGATGGACTCATCAAATTGGTTTTCTTTGGTGACATCGGCTATTGCTTGCAATAGCAAATCTAGGTATTCTTCTGCTTCTTCCACATATTTTTGTCCAAACAAACGATTTCGGACAGGTCAAAGTCAGCAACATAGTTGAAATGAATTTTCTTTGATACAGTAAGCTCCATACAAAAAGTCCAAAAATAGTGGAAAAAACATGTAAAAAATGGATAACAGGCAAACACCTAAAATGACTGACAATTAAAATTACAATCTGCCAGGAAACTACACAGGAAAATCACGAATAAGACAAAAGAATAACGTAGACAACTATAGGATCTCAGGCAGACCTGGGGTCAATTACTTTGAAATGTTATTTATTAAATTACAATTACATTTCAAATTTCCTCAATTAAATTACAATTACAATTTCAACATTTTCTTTGTTGTAATTAATCAAATTGCAATTATTTTAAGCAAGCAATTAATTGAATTACAAATTACATTTCAATTTTACACTTCATCATGTTCATATGATATGTATGATATGATACATGACAACTTTATAGGCTGACACATGTGACACCCAAGGACAATTTCCAACAAGCAATTTTGACGAAAGGTAAAATTGACTGTGTAACTGATATTTCGGATTTTTCTGATATTTTATATTTTTCTTAGATATGGTGTACTTGTACATGAGATAATATCTCATGTGTACACTTTGTTCAATTTCTATCATCTAAATTTATGTAAATTCTGTAACCGAAGGATTGACTCCCTCCATCGAAGTTTTGTCCTTAGCTATATTTGATATTACTGATTATTCGGATTTCGTTTGGTTTTATGCATTTTGAACGTTTTTGAAATTATGGATTTCCTTTGTTTGGGTTCTAGTGCTGCTGATGAGGAATACATTTTCGAAATGGCCATACAGCTCATTAAAATTATTGCAGTTGGAGTTAACATATGTGCTATGGTCTCATGTTCATTTACTCCATATCCTTTCGTAAAATATTTGCTAAGAATATTTCCATTCACTTTTTAAAATTTTGGCTCTCAACTATGGACCATGGTAATAAGTCTACAGCAATAAACAAATGACTGCATCTGTTAGGTGCTCCTGCATAGGGTCAGAACTTGAATATTGCATAGTTATATTCATGAAAAAAAACCACCGATGTTACTTTTTGTTGGTTTTCATTTCATTATTAAGTAGGTTATATTTCTTTATCTACAAATATTTAACAATATTGATAGAAAAAAGAAGGGAAACGGGGAATGTGTCAAAGAGACAACGACCCAATGGGGGGTAATAACAACTCAAGGCCACCATAAGATCTTCAATAAACGGTAAGAAAACCCCACACCCAACGGCAGGTCGGAGTCGGCCCCTGAACAAAGAGCAATCAAGTCCAGCGAAATAAACATTATCCTAGACTCCTATAGACATAAAGTAAACTAACTAGAAAATGCATTCTTTGTTTTGGAATCAATTCAGTGTTTATTCAAGACATATGTGATTTCTAGGGTTTTGAGCAGGTATTTATTTTTTTCATGTGTATTCCCAAAGGTTTAAATGTTAATTTATGATCTTAGATAAGGTTAAAATCTATTTTACAGGGACCACCTAACAAACATTCTGGCTATGTTTGGTTCCAATTGGCTCATCCTTTTAAGGGAAGAAGATCAATGAACCGTTTTTCAGCAGAGTTTAATGTTAAAACTTTGCTTGCCACTGGCGGCAAACAAAATTTAAAAGATATCAAATTTCACATAATCATGTTAAAACACTATTAATGTTTTTGAAGATATTTTTCAACCACTAAACCATTTAATATATTTATCAATTTTATTATTGAAAATAAATAAATAAATTAACATAATTTAGCATCTTAAGATATAGACAGGTGTACTCTGTTTTTCTCATTGAATGTATTATTTGGTTATTAATTCAATCAAAATTAATTTATGACATTTGTTTTGATAAGTAAAACTTAATTGATGTTGGGAAATTAGTATGTTTATAGAGCCTTTACACTTTGAATATTTGTAGTAATTTACCTGTGAGCACAAGAAATGTCAATAAATGAATAAAATAATACTTCTCTTAATTAACTTATGATACCCATAATAACAATTCGACTTTATTGATTGAGTATAGGTGAAATTGTAATTTGAAAAATGATTATATGTTTAGGAGATATGAACCTGGCAATTAATATTAATTTGCAGTTTTATACAAAAAATGAACAAGTATACAGGTACATATGGGTGAATCAAATTCAAATAGTCACATGGGTATAAGCAAAAAAAGTTAAGGAAACTAATCACTGGCATTAAATGAACTATTGTAAAAATATGAAATAAAATTAGTTAGGGTGTACCTGCAAAGTACATATAATTCAAATATATTGGAATGTCTCAACAATTTTACTTAAAATTCATATTTTCTGGTTCATATCACCTCACATATTATCTTAAATTGCACTTACTATTTATTAACCCTCATATAAGTAACAAGCCTTTGCTAGTGTTCGTTCTTATCCAAAGGCGGCATATAATTTAATTTTTTTTAATTTTTGACCATACATGTACAAATTTAGGAAAGTCCTTAAACTAAGATAATTCACATTGTCATTTGTAAATACATATATTATAATTATTATTTTAAAATATTTCAAAATTGTAGTATGAAAAAAGAAAGGAAATGGGGTAAATGTCAAGGATACAACATCCCATATCCAGGTTAAAACGACCCAAAAACAAAACATCTAGGGGTCACCATATGGTCTTCAACACAGTGAGGAACCTCACACCATATAGTAGACCCTAAATGGCCCCGAAAAGGTAAAAAGTGAATAAATCAACGGAAACAAACCACATCCAATAACCCAAATATCAAGAAACTAAAACTTTAGAAGAAGACAAGGACAAGCCAATGACCAACATATTCCTGACTTGGGACAGGCGCAAAAATTGCGGTGGGATTAAACTGGTTTTCTTGGATTCAAACCCTCCCCTATGTGTGGTGAATGGCTAAAAATAAATACACAAAAAGACTCACAGTAAAAATCAAACTAGAAAAAAGTCCAACTTATCAAGACGAGTACCCTTACAATGAAGTACATAAAACATGAAGACAATACACACAGGTACTGTCCGGACAAATGCTCGCAGTTACTGACAGCTAGCTAAGGACATAATATCCGTTGACTATGATATCAAGCCTTCTTACATATGAAACTTCAATTGAAATACTTCTAAATAATAGATTTGGTAAAACAACGTCATCAATTCTGAAAGAAGAACATGATATTGTGCAATGCAAAATACTGCCAATATGAAAAATTGTTTAAATTTAGTAATGGTGTAAAGCATTTAGGAGATGATCAATATTTTTGCCAACAAAAACCAGAAGTAAAGATTTAACAACAATGCTGTATTTATATCCTTTATGAATAAGTTTGTTCAACGGAATAATAAGTTTGGAAGGACAATTTTTGAATTTATGCGCTTTGTAAATGATATTGCCATAGAAGTTTGGATGTGAAATGCCCTGATGTATAAGAGCCCTACATGTAGAACCAAATTTTCTTAATAAGTCAATGTATCTATAATAAAATTTAGAGAATTTTTTTTATCAATTTATGATATCTAAACCCTTGATGCAGAAGTTTTTCAGTGAGAAAAAGATTTCGGTCGTTGAAGTCAGAAACATTACTACATACTAGTGCATATCGAACAAGTTGTGAAACGTAGACCCCGTAAGAAGGGGCTAACGGAACATCGCCGTCGAGATGGGGGGAAATTGACTATAGGGAATGAGGAATCATCTCTTTTATCATAAACCTTAGTGTTTAACTTTCCTTGATGTATTGATATATCAAGATCAAGAAAAGGAGTATAATCACTGCTGCTATTGGATTTATTTAAAGTAGAACATTTTCCACCAGAAATGAGAAAGGTATCAAAACATTTTTTATCTTTGGTCTTAAGATGTTATTTAAAACAGAAGTCTTTGAATTTATGCCCTATTCACATGTAATTGAAAAATAATTGAAAAGGTAATTGTAATTACATGGGGTTTCAGTCTGTAATTAATTAAATTACAATAACATGTAATTAAAATTTCTCTCAATTACGCATTACATTCAATTACATTAGAAAATGTAACTAATTACAGTCAATTACAATTAAATTTTTCAATTACCCCAGGTCTTATCTCAGGACAGCCGAAATTGGTACCGACAGTAGCAAAAGCCAGCGGTAGGGCAGAAACGGTTAATGAGTAACAAAACCTTCTCTTTTATCTGTCCCATTCCTCTATAGTATAACAAACATACGAATAAAACCCAATACAGGTAGACTACTAACTCCATAACCACAATCTTGCAAGAAAAGAAAAAGACAATACGTAATTTAGAAAGATGGGATAAGAGGTGCTCGCCGCTTAACTGTCGGCTAGCTCAAGGAGCCTAGTTTGCACTGTCGCACTACGGAAGGAAAGTCAAACTCAAAACTTCCGAAGGGTTTGGTGAAGAATCTTCACAAATTTCAGTAGACATCGGCAGTACTAGTGAGAGGGCAGTATATGTGCAAAATTTTCAGGTCACTAGGTCTCGAAGCTAATTTTACGGATGCAAGCAGAATATCTCGTCGATATCCCTTTTACGTAAGGAATGTAAGTTACGTCCCATCTTTTCTGGACTTTTACCAATTTCTGGCCTTTTAAATAACATTTTCATAAAAAGAGGATTTGCATTGCCCTAAATAATAAGCTTTTTACGAGTAATGCCATATTTAGATGTCAAATGTTCATATTTATTTTTAAACTTCTTAAATGTATTCATCAACTTATGAAATCTATAACCTTGCTGTAAAAGTTCGGCTGTGATAGTAAGATTCTTTCATTAAAATCGTCAAGAGTAGAACATACTCGTGCGAATCGTACCAGTTGAGAAATATACACCCCGTAGATTGGAGCTACAGGAATGTCGCCGTATAGAAAAGGGAAATAAGTAATAGTGAAATCAAAATTATCCCGTTTATCATAAATTTTAGTTTTTATTTTATCGGAGTCAAAATGATAGTTAGATCCAGAAAAGGGCAGTATTTGGAATTAGTGTTAGCTTTATTTAATTTCAGTTGTTGTGGGTAAATGATGTCTACATAATCTACATAATCTAAAAACTGGAGATTGTCAATAGTAAGGGTATCGTCAACATACCAGCTGTACATTGAAAATAGAAATAAGTTTATCACTGTTCGGTATGGTTCAGTTTTTAAAAGATCTGCAATTACAGGTGCATAATTTGTACTCATGGGAATAACCTGCTGATAAATAGTGTTGCCAAATGGAAGAAAGATATTGTCCAGCAAAAGATTCAATGAATTAATCATATCATCACATGTCAGGAACAATGAATATTGTAGGAAATATTAGAGAAGAATCCTTGCTTTTTGTTAAAGCAAATGAACTGTAGACCTGAAAACTTTAAAGACCATTTAATAATTTGCCCCAATTTGGACTCAATCAAATTATGTGAGACGGGTAGTGTAAACTGTAGAAAAATCATAACTGTCGATAGATGAGAATGGTCTTTGAATTGATTGTAGTTTATCTAAAACTTCAATAGAATTATTTACAATCCAAAAGTAATGTACAGCAGAGTTTTTCACAGTATTTATATACATGTATATGAATGAATTGTCTAAATATCTAAATAATAAAATAATCTCCACCGTGTACATGTGAAATGTTTGCTCTTTACCAAAAAGAAGGGAATTATTAAATTTGAAAATATATAAATATGTATACATGTATATAAGCTATTTTCAAACTCCAATTTGTGCATAATCAAAATTAACTTGTACGCTTTATCTAGTATTTCTTAATAGTGTATATCTTTATTATCGTCCATTTCATAGTTCAGCAAAGCAAGGGTGATTATGAAAATAAGGCTGAACACATCTCATGTTATTAAAGATGAAAACAAATAATTATTGCCAAAAAGATGTACTTGTATTTAGTAGTTTAAAATAAGACAACTTGAAAAGCCACTGATAAAATTAGCTCGAAATTTATATTCGATAAATTTATAATGGATATTGTTATTTTTAGATTGTGAAAAAAAAAATAATAAAAGGGAACGTTATTCATACACAGGCCATCCTCATTAAGGCTGGTTGGCTTTAAACAGTTTATGTCATCCTGAAGGAAACGCGTGTTTTGTGTTGTTTGTGTTTTTTTTTATTTTTCATTTTATTTTATTTTATTTTTTTTTTGCTGAAGCCCATTTTGTAAACTGCAGCCTATAGTGTTCAATATCATATTCACAAAAGATAACATATCATTAATATGCGCATGTGCTATCAAACTTCAAACAATATAAAGTCTGGCTGCGTTAACAGATACACAATCTTCTGGAATAACCAAATGATTGTGTGGTGAGTTTGTTTTATTTTCTTTTAATGGGGCGTCAAACACGTATCATTTTGAACAATACAACGGATATTGATCTCTTAACAGATAAGAAATGCTCCAGTTGGTGATGTTAAATCTTTGAGATGGTAAGTTAATATGTGAGAGTAATTCTCCTAATGTTAATTGCAAAGAAGGGGGCTTGCCAGACGTAATTTTAAACTTGAAGTCAGTAACGTATTTATTCTTTCGATGCCTATTGATATTTATTAGTCAACTTAATTTCAAATATCCAGCAGACAACAAGTACCATGTTGCTGAATGTTGCTGAAGTTGTAGATCAGAGATAAAACAATTGCCCGATTTTAAAAAAAAAGATAATAATAATAATAATAATAATTAAACTGCTAGGTTGTACTATCAACACGTTATTAGCATATATTTAAACAGATGTCATTACAAATCTTGGATTTTTTTTCATTCCACTACAAACATCTGTAAGTAAGGAGCACCAAGTTGACTAGCTAATGAAGAATCATGTGTAATACAAAGAATCGTATATCTATATGACTTGGAAACCCCAAATTGCTTTTGAACTCTCCACTCCTTCTCAGCAGAAACAGGCACGGGGCGCTATTCTTTAAATTATAACAATGAGGAATTTGTGAAGATTATTCCTCACCTGAATTAACAATAAAAGGATATGCAGGAAATGCACATGAGAAAAAAGTCTTTTCAAATAAATGGTATAACCAAGCAAAACAAAAACGCTTTTATTGTTGTTCTTCACCATTGAAGTCCCACTGAGGCCTTCAACAATATACCTCATAGAAAGTTTCAGACGGCCCTTAGCAACGGTTTTCAGCGGAAATCCTTGCTAGATGTCAAACAACGCTGCATCGGTGCTTTTTCTAGTCATGGATGTAACTCGAATAATTCAATCCGATTCTCTAATTCTTCGTAATGGAGCAATCGTAGTGACTGGATTATTCAGGTTAGTCATGGATGCTGAATCGTCAACAAACATAAATTGGCAAACTTCTCTTACAATCACTGACATCCGTTGTCCGACAGAAGCACTAGTGACCTAACATAGTGGACGATTACAGTATATAAACAAATACAGGGCACTCATCAAGTCGATTGACAATTAATCTTAAGCTCGTCTTGGATTTATTGTCCTTTTCAGTAAAAGTTTCGATTTTTTCTTATTTTTCGTTAGTTATATTGAAAATGAAAGCAGATAGGGATGAAATTTGAATTACCAAAATGATCAGCATAAAAAGACCTACATGTCCTACAATTTTGCTGAAAATCTTCGGATTTATAGGGGAGTTTTTGCTCGTTTTTGTTGAATTTTCACGATTTTTACATGGTTGAAGTTGTTGTGAAAAAACAATTTGAATAAGTCAAGTTACAATTGCAAAAATGCTAAGTTTATAAAGCAGGACCTTCTTCCTCCGCAATTCGCTTTTTGGGGGGGGGGGGGGTAAAAAGCATTTAAAGTCCTAAGCTGGTGGACAGTTACCACACTTGACAAACTGTACAGGGCTCTCATCAAAAAGATTGTAAAAAACTTGGCATAATAGAATAGTGAGATGTGGACACTATAAACGGTGGTCAGAATAACATTTTGAAACTACAAAAAGGGGGGGGGGGGCATAAGGCCTCATTTTACAACTTTTATATTTCTTTTTTTTTAACAATCAACAACAATTTATTTCATTCGTGTTGTGAACAAATCCCCTTAGTGGCACAACGATCCCACTAAGGTTCATCCCTGTGTATTAGTTATTAAGTAAACCAGGGGATTTACTTAAAAAAAACATGCATAATTAGGACCATACAATCTATAATAATTTTAACAATGACAATTCCTATTAGTATAACACATATATAACATAAATTCACCAAACATACAACATACTAAATATAAAACAAAATATGTGTTGCGAAACAGCTCTAAAGGACAATAACAAAATAACGAGATACATGAGTATGTGAGCTGTTAAAAGGGTTGAATTTATAATCTAAAATATGACCTAAAGCACAAAAAAAAAACATGGCAAAATAAAAGAATAGAAACAATAAAAAGGTCGACCGATATATTTCGACAAATCTGTCGTCTACGAGTGGGTCGTAATGAATGAAGTAGAAGTTAAAAAAATAATATGTTGTTAGAGGTAAAACATCTTTGACATTGTGTGTACAGTGTTTAAAAATAATGTATATGATACAGGTAAAAATCTTTGACATTATATGTACACTATTAGCAACATTATCAACATTGCAGCCACTGAGAACATACGACATCGAGACTCATTAGTCATAGAATGATTGTTTCACGTTTAAACCCCTGGGTTTTAAAGTGCCTAGTCTGAAAATAATCCGTTGTTCCAACGTACGTCTATTGTCTTGGCCTCCATGTAATTTTATTAGCACTGTTACTTGCATATTTTGTGGGCAGTGGTTAGGGAGTCTGAAATGATTGCCGACTGGGCAATCCGTATTATTACGAACAGAGCGGATGTGTTCCGCAAAGCGGTCACCCAGTCGTCGGCAGGTCTCCCCTATGTATATCTTATGACACTGCCCACATACGATAGCATATACCAGATTCTGTGTTGTGCATATTTTTTTAACTACTACTTCATTCATTACGACTCACTCGTAAACGACAGATTTGTCGAAATATATCGGTCGACCTTTTTATTGTTTCTATTCTTTTATTTTGCCATGTTTTTTTTGTGCTTTAGGTCATATTTTAGATTATAAATTCATCCCTTTTAACAGCTCACATACTCATGTATCTCGTTATTTTGTTAACATACTAAATTTATCAATTTCCCTTACACTCATCAATTTTTAAATTGCACGCACCACCGATTATCGATGTCAATTTCCAGTAGACGAGTGTACTTTAATTGTGAGTGATAAATGGACAACACGCCTTTTTATAGACCTTTTTATTCACGAATTCATGGGTGCCGCCATTGCCGACTTCCGAATGAACTTGCTACCGGAAGGGTGTAACGTTCGTAACACCTTGGCGATTGTCGATCTATCGGTATAAGGTTTAATGATACAGGTGTCATACTTCAACTGTTAACTACTCCAATAACACCTGTTGAGAAAGTGGTCAAAACCTGTTTAAGTGATAAAACAGTTAGTATGACATCAAATAAACCGCCTAATACATATTAATATATTACAAATAGCTGTTAATTGAGCATAGAAGTTCGCTGTTTTACAAGTTGATTAAGAAACTTTGTTTTGAAGGAAAAGAAATCAAATTCACAAGTAATTTAGATTAATAAATTAATCATTTATATTTCAGAAAAAAAAATATTTGAAGTATTCTTGATAGATTTTCCGAAAGTTCTGAAAAATAAATTGGAAATTTAAATTTTTATAAAAGATTTTAATGTGCATATTTAAACAAGCTCTTAAAAAAATTGCGCAGATTGTTAAGATCGACTTTCTTCAGCTAACCAAAATAATAAAAAAAGTGATAATAATTTTAAGTTGAACGCTTTTAAAATATCTTTCTGAAACATTGTGTTTGAGTTTAAAAAAAAAAAAA